>JAXCGZ010000657.1:0-49285 GCA_037179515.1 Halocaridina rubra
ACGAGAAAATTCCAAGACGAAGGAAAAGAAAAGGTTAAGGCAAGGCAGAGACGAAGTAATGTTACGCAAAGGAAATCGACAGACAGAAAAAAAGTCATATATATGAAAATAAATATTGTAGTCGAGTCAGTTTGAGCACACAAATAATGATCTAAATCTCTTTTTCTACTTATAAATGCAATGCACAATGTTTGAGATAAGTAGAAATACATTATTGAAGTATAGCGTAAAATGTGAAAGGTTTAACGTCTTGGGCTTCCTTTTCTACTAAAGGCTAGGATGGTGCCTTCTTGCGCGGGACTTCGGTTTTTGCAAAAGCGAGTCGTTACCCTGAGTGAATGCCATTTACCTAAGACCGTGTCGGGCTGCGAAAGCACGACCTGACGAATCAAAGTCGCGAGGGGTTACCCTGAGTGTATGCCCTTTCTACCTCAGACCATGACGGGGTGCGAACCCACGACCAGACGAATCAAAGTCGCGAGTCGTTACCCTGAGTGAATGCCCTTTCTACCTCTGACCATGACAGGGTGCGAACCCACGACCTAACGAATCAAAGTCGCGAGTCGTTACCCTGAGTGAATACCCTTTCTACCTCTGACCATGACGGGGTGCGAACCCACGACCTGACGAATGAAAGTCGCGAGCGTTACCACTCGACCACGGTGGCTTAATGATTAATGATATATAAAATATATTTTGACATGAATCAAAGCAATAGAATTGCTAATGGAATTCTACTAGGCATTTCCCTGGAAAATTAGATAGGTAGTCACCGTGGCTCAAACGGTAGCGTCCGCGACTCTGAGGCGTCCGGTTGAGGGTTCGCGCCCCGTCACGGTCTGAGGTTAGCAAGGGCATGCACTCAGGGTAACGATTACATCTGCCAAAACAAGTCCTTCGCGAAGGCAATCGTCCTTGCCCTTGGTTGAAAAGGGAGTCCGTGACGTAAAACCGGAACGATATCCCTTGAAAATAAGATCAAAATAAAGCTCCCTTGTATGAGAAATGTATTATAAATATGTAGTGGGAATATGAAGAGAGTTTTCCCTTCTTGAACGTAGCTGAAATTACCTCTCGGCACACTGTCAAACCAAAGCATCTTTTGAGAATCTTTAAAAAGAAAAGCCTTTATAGTTCACATGTCTCGCTCGACAGTAGCTATTCTCTCTCTCTCTCTCTCTCTCTCTCTCTCTCTCTCTCTCTCCTCTCTCTCCTCTCTCTCTCTCTCTCTCTCTCTCTCTCTCTCTCTCTCCTAATTTTCATTAGCATTGTTTTCAATTCACGTCTTCAAATAATTACTGAAATGACTTCATTTATGAATGTGTTCTCTTTCTGTCCTTTTCTCTTGCCGCATATTCCTCTTGATAAAGAGGAAGAGGAATCAAAAAGAGTTCTAAGAGTGTGCTTACTTTTCATTATACCTAATTGCATTATGCAAGCACATGCAAGGCTAAGTCCTCTTGTGTATGCTTAGAATGATTAATGATGGGCTACGTCTATAGGTCAGTGTCACTCCAAATGCTCTTCTTCTTCTTTCTTTGATGACTGTTTTGCAAGTTTTCCTTCGTTCATGTATGTAGCACTTTGACCTTCTTTTTTTTTTTTAATTCTATTCTCTGTTTATGCTGCAGTTCACTGATTTCATTTAATACCACTTCTACTACTACTGCTGCTTCTTCTTTTTCGTAGTGGTAGTAGTTGTTGTTGTTGGTGCAGTAGCAGCAATAGTAGTGAAATTTGCAGCAGTAGTAATAGGAATCACTGAGTAGTAGTAGAAAAAGTAGTAGTATTAATATTTTTTCCACATATTCCCTTATTATTATTATTATTATTATTATTTATTATTATTATTATTATTATTATTATTATTATTATTATTATTATTATTATTATTATTATTATTTTTGTTATTTTTTATTAATGTTATTATTATTATTTCTATTTGTAGTTGTAGAAGAAGTACCAGTGGTAGTAGTAGTAGTCGTAATAATGACAGTAGTAATAGGATTAATAGTAGTAGCAATAGTATTATTGTTGTTTCCACAAACTTTCTTACAGCCGTTGCTTAATTTAGGATATTATATCTATCTGTCTATTTATCTATATTTCCATATATTTATATATATATATATATATATATATATATATATATATATATATATATATATATATATATATATATATACACACATATGTGTGTGTGTGTGTTGGTCTGTGTGTGTGTGTGTGTATGTGTATGTAATAACTCATTAATAGTAGTATTAATAGTAGTATTACTGCTGCTTAGTTTAGGACAATATATCTATCTGTCTATCTCTCTATCTATCTATCTATATCTATCTATATCTATCTATCTATCTATCTATCTTTCTATATATATATATATATATATATATATATATATATATATATATATATATATATATATATATATATATATAGATTTTTCTACAGAATTTCACTTCGTTCGGCTTCTCTCGCAGTGACGAGGTTTCATTCAAGAAGAAATGAGAAAAGGAGATTCAGAGATAACAAAAGGGAGATTGATATAGAACTAAAAATAAGTCTTTGGCCTAAGCGAACCGTCAGACATATTGAAAAGGTGGAGAGAGACATTATGGGAAAGGCTGATTCGTTGTCAAGAGAAATGGGCAGAGATAAGGACACTGATAGAGAGAGAGAGAGAGAGAGAGAGAGAGAGAGAGAGAGAGAGAGAGAGAGAGAGAGAGAGAGAGAGAGAGAGAGAGAGAGAGAGAGAGAGAGAGAGGAGAGAGAGAGACTGCAACAGTATGTGATACTAATGGAAGAGTTATTAGTGCAGCGAATCATAAGAGCAAGATGGCGACTGAATGGAGAAAGATAAATTGAAAGAGCTGGTATTAATATATATATATATATATATATATATATATATATATATATATATATATATATATATATATATATATATATATATATATACATACATACATATATATATATATATATATATATATATATATATATATATATATATATATATATATATATATATATATATATATATATATATATATATATATATATATATATATATATATATATATATATATATATATATATATATATATATATATATACATATATATATATATATAAATATATTTTATCAGATTAGAAATTAATAAATTAGTGAAGAAAGAGAAAATAGAGAAAGAGCAGGTGACGCGGTGGGAACATTGTATGAAAAAATGTAAAATTAATAGAATAGACAGGGAGGGGGGGAGGGATGCTGATGGCTTCTGCAAGATAAGGACGAAGAATGTGGGGGATGGGATTGGGGGGTGGATAAGGCCGAAGAATGTGGGGGTGGGATGGGGGGTGGATAAGAGCTTTTTCCTCTTGAGCATGACACCATTATTCGCCTGGCAACATAATGGACGCGTTCCTAGACGGCCATGTCTCATCATCTAAGTTTCATTAAGCGCAAGAGGAAGAGAAAGAAGAAGAAGAAGAAGAAGAAGAGCGACCTAAAGACGTAGAGGAGATGTCAGGGGACGGGGAATAATATGTCGAATAAGGAACGAGAGACAGACAACAGGAAGAGAAAATGCAATGGAAAGAAGGGGAGACAAGTGTTTATTAGTAGGCCGAAGAGAAGTGAGAAATTTTGAAGAAATTTAATGGAATTATTATCTTTAAAAAACCGCAGCCATTACAAATTCAAAAAGGATGTGAAATAGAGTATACTAACGCAGAATTTTACTTCTTTTTGTTTATTTTAATCCTATCTCTTCAGCTCATCTACTCATCAACATTTTTTTTAAGTACTCTCTAATAAAAGTTCAAATAAAGTCAGTCGAGTGTTTCTTCTTCTTCTCCTGATATACAGGACATTTTAAAAATTTTCCCAAGTTATGAAAAAAATTATAGTAATTGGGTCTTTATTTGCCCTTAAAAACGATTAATTTATACTATCTATGACTACATCAACACCGAGTACTCTTGGATATTCGTTACACATGTCTTATTATCGCTTCACATTTGACAAGTCACAACACTCCCCATCTGTTTCTCTTTGTTTTCTTCGTGCTCAGGCTTGATGAGGGTAGATTTATTTTTTTTTTTTTGCCCGTCCTGGTGTCACAATCATAAAAAAAAAAATTAGGAGTTTCAGTTATAGTAGTCACCGTGGCAAAGCTGTAGCGTCTGCGACTCTGAGGAGTCAGGTTGAGGGTTCGCGCTCCCTTTTCTACTAAGGGCTAGGACGGTTGCCTTCTTTCCAAGGACTTGTTTTGGCAGATGTAATCGTTACCCTGAGTGTATGCGTATACTAACCTCAGTCCGTGACGGGACGCGAACCCTCGACCTGCTCCTCAGAGTCGCGAACGCTACCATTTTGCCACGGGGACTACGTTCAGTTTTTCCTCCTACCGCACCCAACTTATTCTTCTTCCTTTTTTTCCAAGAATATTTGTCTAGCGGTAGTCACCGAGCCATGTCTCTCGGGCTAAGCGTCGTAGCTGCCCTACAGAAATCATGATGTCAGCATTATCTTTGCTGCAAATTGTTGTTGTTCCGGTTTTACGTCACGGACTCCCTTTTCTACCAAGGGCTACGACGGTTACCTTCTTGCGAAGGACTTGTTTTTGCAGGTGTAATCGTTACCCTGAGTGCATGCCCTTGCTAACCTCAGACCGTGACGGGGCGCGAAATCTCAGCATATTAGAATTTTCAGTCATTTATGCAATAGATAAACATTTTAAAAAAAAGTAGGATTACGGAGATCTCATGTAACCCAGCCACTGAGGGGGGCAAGCCAGCCTCCACTTGGTGCCGGTCCCAAGCCCGGGTAAATGGGGAGGGTTGGCGGCAGGAAGGGCATCCGGCCATAAAACTTTTGCCAAAACCAAAATCTGGCCAGTACAGATAACTCGAGCCCACATAAGTGGGAAAAAGAGAAAGATCTGTACTGGCCAGAAAACATCGACCCCACATAAAAGTGGGAAAAAGATGTAGATGAAGAAGAAGAAGAAGACGGAGATCTCATGTCATGGGGGGGGTTGATGCAGAGGAATGTTATTATTACGATAGGATTCATTTCACTTTTAGCATTCACCATTTCCTCTAACATCCATCTCTACCACGTTCATAAATCGTGAGAGCTTTTATATTCAATTTCCTTCGCTTTTAAGACTGACTGCGAATTCGTTTATAGGCAGATGATATACCCCTGTTCTTTGAGGATCTCACTTGGAAAATTCTATTGCATTTGGATATGCATTTGCCCAAATGATAAATCAAAAGAATATCTTCCTAAATGGAATAATACATTATAAATTTATGAGAGGGTTCTTTGGCGTCATAGTTCTTATTTGGAAAGATATTATTCACTATTCACTTATTAGCAAGGGCATGCACTCAGGGTAACGATTACATCTGCCAAAACAAGTCCTTCGCAAGAAGGCAACCGTCCTAGCCCTTGGTTGAAAAGGGAGTCCGCGACGTAAAACCATTATTCACTATTCACTTATTACTGCACTGAAAAAATGGATGTATTTGGTACTGCGTTGTATATTCGACTAAAATTATTGCATAGCTCTGCAGTATTTCATTAAGCAATGGATTTTGAAATACAAATAGTAATGTGATATATGTTGCTGTCAAGTGAAGAGAACACAGCGATGTTTTTGTTCAGTATGATGTATGCTAAGTGAACCCTATTCTAATAGCCCTAAGTTCGGACTTCATTCTGGTACATAGATCAAGTGTAGTAGCAATAACTCGACAAAAGACTACTTGAAACAGATTCTGGCGAATGCCATGTCCAGTTATTTTATTTTTCACTTGTGTCCAATATGCCCAAGTTCATAAAACGACACACACAGACTGTATAAAAACACTAGTTTTGGCAACCTCCAAATGACAAATTCTTGGCATCT
This sequence comes from Halocaridina rubra, assembly GCA_037179515.1. Classification (NCBI taxonomy): domain Eukaryota; kingdom Metazoa; phylum Arthropoda; class Malacostraca; order Decapoda; family Atyidae; genus Halocaridina; species Halocaridina rubra. Next base: position 5,922 of record JAXCGZ010000657.1, read on the forward strand.
CCTTCTGCTTTCATGATAGCCTATATCCTTTTGGATATGAGTCGTTTCCCCTCTTTTTTATATCTTGACATATTGCCTCCTTCTTCACTCACGGTTTAAGAAACATTCTGAAATGCTCTTGGAGAAGTGCCATATACCATTACGTCTTGATTGTTTTAATATAGTATAATTAATCTAATCTCGAATAACGTCCATTATTAACTCACGGCGTTCTTTAGATTACCTTGAGTTTTTTTTTTATTTCATACAGGAACATATGTTTCTGTCTTTTCATTAATTGAAATTATATGTTTTCATTTCGAATACTAGAATGTTTTTTGTGCAAAAAGCACTCTATATCAGTGATAGTCAACCTGGGTGCTTGGTGCACCCCAGGGTGCATGAGTTTTTTCAAAGGGTACCTGGAAATAATGGGGTACATGGAGGGGTACATGACATGGCCAGTGTGTATGAGAATGCACAGTACGAAAAGGTGTTTTAGGAAGAAAACTGTAAGTGTCAAGTCAGAAATTAATTTAAATTGAGATTGAATTATTACAGATTTATGTATTAAATTACTATATTACTCCTAACCCATAAAAAATATATCACCTATTTTTGGGGGTAGCCTAACTCCCTTAAAGACGCATTTAGCACCTATATCACAATTATTTAGGACCGGGTAGCTATTTTCTATGTTTATAATAGACAACTACTACTTAAGACGTGATTTTTTGAGCTAGGGTACATGAATTTCTCAACAGCTCCCGGAAGGGTGCATGAATTTAGAAAAGGTTGAACAACACTGCTCTGCGTTATGGGAGATTAGCATCCTCCTTCAGCTTGAAAAACATCGTCGTTTCAACTTTCCAGTTCTAATAAAGGATGATCTAGTACGCTGTTTGGATACAAAGTTTAGTTTACATGGAAGTTTCTCTCTTGTGATCACAGAAATAAAACTGTCTTTCGGTTGATCTGTAAGTATATATGAAATATATCTCACCTCAACTTCTAATAAGAAACGAGTTTTCAGTGTTATTATTATTATTATTATTATTATTATTATTATTATTATTATTATTATTATTATTATTATTATTATTATTATTATTATTATTATTATTATTATTATTTTTATTATTATTGTCTGTTTGCTACTTTTGTAAGCTCTTATATTATCTTCAACTGTACGTCGAATATGTCAAAGTGTTACTTGGTGGCATTTTGAACGGGTAAGAGAGAACTTGTTAAGAGTGACCTCCCTCTTAAAATGACCTGCTAAAATATGAATCCATTAGGAAATCCAATGAATGCAAAAGATAAAAAGTGTGAATGAAAGTATAAATAAGTGTAGATTAGCATTTAAAATATCTATTGTAAATAGGCTCAAAGGACATTATGATAGCAATAACAAAGGCATAAAATACAATATATATTTACAATGAAAGTGTGTAAATTACATTATTTCGTTCATATGTATCGTCCTATCTTTTATTATGTATTGCTTTGTACCCTCACTGACAAGTGCTTGCTGAAGACTGTGCAGAACTACAGTATTTCTCTAATGAGCTCATAATATGTCATTGGTCCCGTACGTGTTTCAAGTTCCTCAATACATTAGTATTACCAGTGAAAATTCACCTATGTTACATCCTGCAAAATGGAAGGGCATTCGTTCTGAACTGATCTAAGCTTGAATTATCTAGGTTTAAATCCATGATGAGTATTTTTTTCTTAAATATAGAAATTTAATTAGACGTTTATAATGCTCAATGTCCTAACCATTGGCCAGACAAAGAAGGATTTCAATATTTGTAATATCAACTCCACTGCATTAGTTCGGCAAAAAAAATGTCTGTTTTGAGTTCCTGTTATATACATCTCTTAGAATATATCTTTTCTTTTTGGTGTTTTTTTTCTTCTTAAAGTATGACTTTCATTATAGTAATATAAAAGCTTCATTAAGAAAAAAAAATAAATGTGTTCACTTATTTCTGTTGTATATTAAGTTTCATAGGAAATGACGCAATATATGGCTCTGATTTCGGTATTGTTGATAATGTAACAATCTTCTTTCATGATGCACCAGAGAATATCTCTGATAAGTCGATAATGGTGAGGACTTTTTCCTCTGAAACTCCTGTTAGATTGTATCATCAAACAGTAAATTTAAAGTTGGGATATATCTTTTCTTTTTCTTTCTCAACATCTTTTCATATTCATCCGATGTTTTGTAATGATTTTCCTTATCGCTTTTTTTCCGTCTCTCTCTCCAATCTCTTTCTTACATCCTTTTGTTTTCTTTATATATCTTTAGTATTTCTTCTCTTTCATACTCTTTTTCTAAACACACACACACACACACACACACACACACACACACACACACACACACACACACACACACACACACACACACACACACACACACACACAATTCCTTAATGTACCCCAAGAGGCCTAAAGGATAAGGGACCCTCGGTCCCTTATAACACCACAAGTCGTGAAGAGAAACGTGAGAGGCTAGAAGTCAAGGGTGAAATAGAATACTCTCCCAATTGTTTTCTGCGGTACGGCCAATGTTTGTAGAAAGTGTCAAGGAGATATATGACCGGACCCATGAGACTTAGCATCTGGCATTGAGTGCCTGAGAAGGGTGAGAAAGGCTGAGAAGTTAGCCATTTCCTAAACCACAAGAAACACAAACATTTAACCCGTACGTATGTACATGCCCTGGAGAGATACCCAATAGCCACGCTCTGACCTGGAACTTTTCCGTTCTATAGGTTTGTTGAAATAGCCCCTCCCCGAAATAGGAGGGACTCCACTTCGAACCTGGCGTTGATTTGCAGGATTGGATGTCACTCGAGTTCATTGGCAGGATTGGATGTCAAGCCACGCCCTGCCCCGGGGGTATTTCAAGAACCACCCAGGGCAGACACAGTTAGTTAGAACTTTGCCCGGGGCACGAATAGATCATAGATTGTGATAGTCATAGGGTGGGGGCATTGAGGCGTCGAATATGTTGTACTCTAGAATAAATTAAGATAAAGGAACCACTGCTTGTCCATTCTTACCTTGCACCCTTCTGGTACTAATATTAACGTGGTGAAATAGTAATTAACGTAGTGAGAAGTAATCATCCCGACAACTGGTGACACGTGGTGTAATAGTAATTAACTTTACGACAACTTGTTGGGCAGCGGTAAAATTCATCCTACAACTTGGTGACAAGCGGCGAGATAACCCAGTCATCTTACAGAGTGGTGAATTCAGATAGGATAATACAAAATTCATCCGACAACTTGGTGGCAGCGCAGTACAGATCATCACGCCTGGAAAACATACGGAGAGACTCTCATATCAGAAGAAACCAGTGCGAAAAAAAGAAAATAAGAATGGCAAAAGCAGAAATCCAACATCTCCCAATTCAAGAAATGAGTGACGAGGCCAAACACCGGAGAATTCTCGAACTGGAGGAGCACGTGCGGCGCCTACAAACTCCTGACGACGACGCTCCGTCGAGAAGGAACTTGGTCAACGCCGACAGAGAAACCGACGCCTCAAACATCGACGAACAGCCTGCCGCTCCGAGCCCCGTGGTGACACAGGGAACGCAGCAGGACAAGCCCCCACCCTGTGCCCTGGTTGTAAAGGAGCCTCGAGTCAAAAATTCACCTTTATACCTCGATGGCGCAAATGTAAAAGACCTCGAATGTCCGTCCATAATTCCTGCGGCCGACTTCCTGAAATACTTGGGTCTGTGGATGAGAAGTGACGAGTGGTCAAACAGAGAATATTATGAAACTTTTAAGGAACTATTCCTAAGATATTTCTTAGTAAGCCAAAGTGTGACCGGAGCATTGAGTGAAAATGCCCATTACAAGAAATATAAGTTGCCGGATCCGACCAAGAAGATGGCGATTCGTCGATTTTACTCGAGAGAAGAAGGAGAACCCCCTCCTTCCTTGCCTTCTGCTATGAAGTTCTTCAGGACCACCTCCTTAAAATAGCTAAGTACTTGTGATCTGTATCCAGTGAGTAATGGGACAATTAGTAAAAGAAATTGAGGTCGGTGGATGCCGCCATTTTATCTTGTAGTTATGCTTTGACTCAGCCAACCCGCCTATAAGGGGTGTGGTGCCTAATAAGTTGATAAAAGTAAAATTTCTGTACCCATTACTAACATGGATAATTTGTACTAATAGCTATAACCAGTAATAAACTCCGTTATTTGTTATAATTTGAGTAATATAAAGAAATTGCGTTGGAAGTGTGTTCCATTTATTTGTATTAATGCCTAGATGGAATTTTAAGAACGCAAATGTATTGATTGTAATTGAAAATTTAATATACGTGCAATCACTATTACAGTATATTAATTTCTTAAGTGTAAGAATTAGAGTGAGTAATATACTTTTTTTTTTTTTGTTGGATGTTCACCCTTGAGGGTGAGCGGACCTTCCACTTGTGGCCCGCAGAGTAATATACTTGAATCTGCTTTTAAGGTTCTACTTAGAACACGTGTGATTTTCGAGAAAGGAATGCGGAAGTGACCAATCGATCTCCCAACCTCGTTATTATAAATATGTAGTCATTGTACTGATCTTTGATATTTAATGTACGTGAAATCATTGTTATATTAATTTCTTAAAGCGTAAGAAATAGAGTGTTAATATTGCGCCTGTGTTCAAAGTTCTTTCTTTTTTTGTTTGTTTTTTTCTCCGCGAGAGTAATGTTTTAGCGAAAGAAAGACATAAATGACAGATTGTTCTTTTAATGTTGTCATGATGAAGAAATTAATATTACGATACGTGTGTGGCATGTTTTTTTGAAGAATAAGAAATTTTGTGATACTATTTAGAGATGAATTTTTATAATTTCGCGCTATGCAGGCGACTGTAAGAGTAAATTAGAGGAATTTGTGCTGTCCTAGAATAGGGAAGGTTTTTCAGTGTCACCCAAACGTAGCTTCAAGGGAGTAGAATGTTTGGTTGTTTGTTAGAATGGGACCTAGGACTGGTGAGGCAGTCTGTGACCGCGCGGCCCAACCGAGATTTCACCTTTACTCTCCTTCAGAGAGACCGGGAAAGGAAAACCAACATGTTGTAAATAAAAGGGAATTTTACAGAACGGGGATGATTTTTTGAAAGTGATGCAGCGAGTGAGGCAGAGAATGAGTATGAATGACTGGGGGTATAATGGGGGGATGCTCTAGGGGGTGAAATCGCGGAAAGCACCGTTAGGAAGCACGATTGGGGAGTCTCTGCGAGGGTCGTTCCCCTGCTCCGCCAGTTTCTTCTGCATGCCATATCAGAGTATTTTTATGGGAGGTGATGCGCTGTTGCAATATCTAGTGAGGGATATTTTTGAGAAAGGGATTCTCCACCTGCCCAGATATGGTTGAGATGCCAAGTTTGTTTTATTTTTGTTTTGTCCCCTACTCCGCCAATGAGATTATTATTCGATTTCCGAGAGAGATTCCAAGATAGATATTACGTGATAAAGGACGTGAATCTATGAATGATTCTTTGTTTTCTTTGCTAGCTGCAGTATATACATTATTTGTCTGAAGAGATGTTAGATTGATAAAATAAAACTTTGCGAGTTTTAGCCATGATAATGTTTATCAAAATTATTTCAGCTTGGTCATAAAGAAAGAGTGAGAGCTGACACGAAATGACAACAAGAATGTTATACAGCCGTTTCCCGTATTTGAGAGAGCAGAAGTTGATCCAGAAGCCAAAAGAACAGGGGAGAAAACAGCGCCCACATGCGCACCCCCCGTAAAAGCAGACAGAACAGTTATAAGTCGAACTTCTCCCTGTTCTGGAGGAAATTCTGTTGTTTAGTAATTCAAATAAGTTAAATTCGAGATAGTAAAAGAATATATATATATATATTTTCTGTTTGAATTGTTCATGTACAACTCCTTACGAGATTTTGAAACTTAAGCAAAATGCATTCTTCACTGTTGCTAATGAAATATACTTTTGTTTTATTATTGCATACACAGAGACAGACTTTGTATATTCTTTGATTCCCGTTTTTTTTATATAGTTTTTTGTATTGAAGAAATCTTTAAAATCTTAATTAAAGAGTTTTGAAAAGATTATCTAGAAATAATTATTGTTAATCACTGTCACTGTCATGAATTTAAAATTATAATTGAGCTAATTAAGATAATTGAGATTATTAGAGATTATCTGCTCAGTTTGAAATTTAAAATTAATGACACTTAAGTCCTTTTTAAGAAGTTGTTAAGAAAAAGATATTTGTACTTTTGTTTGTCGTAGTGAAGATATTGTCACATATGATTTTAATCTTTTGCTTTAACTTCATCAGGGATATGTTGCCTTTTAGAGAGTGTGTGCTTCGACTCAACCCTCTGATTTATAGCAAGAAAAGGATTGTCATTATAGACAAGGATGTGTATGCTGTTACAGTAAAGTCCTTAGCAATATTAAACAGAAAGGAATGGATTTATGCTTCGACAGTTCTGCAGTTGTTCACTAAGTTCTTTTTGCTTTTGTTTTTGTTAATGGGGAATGAGAATAGCCCTCTGACAATAAACGTAAAACTCTATCGATAGTCATTGCTAACGTTTGTTCACGTTCATTTGTTTATTTATTATTTTATTATTAGAAATACTCTGCGACGATTTTTTTATTTTTTTTTCAGTACAGTTAAAGGAAGGAAGCCCGTCTCGCCTGACCACAGGGTGGATACCGCAACGTATTTCAAGGTCGCCCCGTCCCCCTCTCTCTCTCTCTCTCTCTCTCTCTCTCTCTCTCTCCCTTTCCCTCTTTCTCTCTCTCTCTCTCTCTCTCTCTCTCTCTACTCTGAGACTGAGATAAGCTCCTTTTGACGCTACAAGAATGTTGCCGTCATTGATTCTTTTTTTGTGTTTTTTTTTTCCAGCGAAGCTAGGCGATAATTGTGCCTACATTTTATTGCAGTCGATAGATTGCCGCATGCTGTTATTGCATAAATACTGATAAGACATCGGTAGTACCGCCATTTGCATAAATATTTTTGCCACATGTTGCAACTGTTTAGAGAATAGATAGAACTCCCATTGACAAATTGCGGAGCCAGCAAGTTGCCACTTATGCCTTTATATATATACATAGATTATGACAGCAGGAATTTGAATAGTAAAAGAGACTGTGCTAGAATGAGCATTACTATGAAATATAAGTATAGAACTCTGTTCTTACTTCTGAATGCCAGTCTCCATTGTATATATATTGCTATTCCTGATTTAGTATTTTTATTTTTTATTGTTTATTATTCTTATTTTGATCACGATTATTAGTAATGTTATTATGTTGACTGTTATTGTTGCGATCTCTAAATGCCCAGTTGCTAACCTTTATTTTTGAAATGAAATCAGCAGTAACCTGATGATTTGTATTTTTCATTTGAATTTATGCTTGATATTACTGTAGCCACTGCTAATAAGAATATTTCTTTAGTGGCTTTTCTCAGTATTTAATGATTGTTTTTGATATTTATAGTAGAGTAATGCTATGTAGTAGTTTCTCTGCTAAGTCCTAAGTATCTTGGAGTAATAATCTAGTTGTGTAGACACATACCTTCCATTACCACCCTATTCCTAGGCAGCCCTGACCTGCAAGTTCTAAAAGTCTTTAGATTTTGTCCTCTCAAACAAGTCCCTGTTGCCCATTGAATAGAGATTGCAATCACTTGCAGTTGCAGGGGAGGCAAAGTATAGCCTCGATTACCAACGTATGGCCATTGTTGGTACCCTGAAGTCATAGGGAACCTTTCTTACAACTGTGGTAGTGACATAGGTTCAAATTTTCATCCCGAGGTCTGCTTCGAAGGTACGTGTGGATTGCAGTACTGAAGAGAAATCGCTGTGACGTTGCAGGTCTCCTACAGGGTGGTCTTAGTCAAGATCGGCCGAGGGTAGGACGAAAAAGCCAGGCTGGAGGGATTAGAAAGGTGCATCGATCGCTTCCTCTTTGTCTTGCCTATCTTGGAAAGAAGATAATTTATGGTAGTGTACGAACCTGGGCCTGCAGCGAAGACGGCGGGGGAGTGAAAAAAACGAAGAGAGAGAAACTGTGGAATCACACCTAGCAAGAATTTCCATAGCAAGGAAAAGAGAAAACAAAAGTCTTTGATATCCAAAAAAACACTCTAAAAAGCCATGTAAACGAATTGATGGGATCCCAGAGAGAAAAAAAAAAGAGAGAGAAGTTTTTTAAATATCTGAATAATGCCTTTAGAAGCCACGTACACGCATTGATGGGATTCAAACAGACAGAAAGAAAAAAATCCCTATGCATGTCCAAACCTTAGTGAAGAGAGAAAGAAGGGTATTTAAAAATCCCTTATTGGTTGTTGGAAAGAACAACCCACGCTTTAGAACTGAAAGAAAAAAATGGGAAAGAAAAGGTCCCCACCGTCTTTAACCACCAAGACCAATTCTTTTTTTATTTGTTTTACCTAGTTTTAAGATAATTTTAAGCGACAACTCAGAGACTCCTTTAAAGATAGTTTTTGAATAAATGCCTTTGATGAATTGTATGATTTGCACCGATAGTAATAAGTTGTCTTCTGCCTAAATAATATCCTTGTTTTGCTTTAGCATTATCATTGTTTGAATCATGATTTAATCTTTGTGTTCATTAAGTTCTCATATCAGTTTGTCTCTGAATAGGAATTGCACATTGGAATGATGAATGTTTTCTGACTTTTCACATCGTAACCAATATTTTGTTTCAGGAGTAGTTTTTTAAGGCCTAATTTTAAGACAAATCAATGCCCCATAGTAACGATAGGAAGTTACCATTTATGTTATTGTCTATCGCATTTTAAATGTTCGTACATACTAATGTTCTACATGATTTATCTTTTTACTGTAGCTAACCAACTCTTGTAAATCTTTTGAAAAAGGAGAGAAGTAGACACAGTAACGCCATGATCTAAACTAACTTGTGATCTTAATTAGTGTTTAATAATGATTAGTTACACACTGAAATCCTAATGATTAAGGTTAAATTTATTTGTTAAATATAGGAATTCTTAGAAAATAGCTTAAATAATTCGGCCCCATTTCTATTGTAAACTAATGTTAGCTAGGATATGTCCAAGAGCTCTCGAAAAATTAGCCCATGCTTCGACTGAAATAAGAGATATTTCAGTTTTGGTTGGGAGGGATGTCGCATGACTTCCGTCATGCTGAAGCCAGTCCGTCATGCTGAAGCCAGTCCGTCATGCTGAAGCCAGAATCTGAAACTTGTAGCAAATCTTGAGGGGTAAAGGTTGGTCGAGGGCACAGATATTTTATTACATGCCCTCACTTTTATTGAGTGTTGGGTGCAGACCATGTTTTCCCTTGGGACCACCAAGATTTATGGCTAGACACCTGGAACTAACCTCAGGCGCCATGTACCCCCAAGAGGCCTAAAGGATAAGGGACCCTCGGTCCCTTATAACACCACAAGTCGTGAAGAGAAACGTGAGAAGCTAGAAGTCAAGGGTGAAATAGAGTACTCTCCCAATTGTTTTCTGTGGTACGGCCAATGCTTGTAGAAAGTGTCAAGGAGATATATGACCGGACCCATGAGACTTAGCATCTGGCATCGAGTGCCTGAGGAGGGTGAGAAAGGCCGAGAAGTTAGCCATTTCCTAAACCACAAGAAACACAAACATTTAACCCGTACGTATGTACATGCCCTGGAAAGATACCCAATAGCCACGCTCTGACCTGGAACTTTTCCGTTCTATAGGTTTGTTGAAATAGCCCCTCCCCGAAATAGGAGGGACTCCACTTCGAACCTGGCGTTGATTTGCAGGACTGGATGTCACTCGAGTTCATTGGCAGGATTGGATGTCAAGCCATGCCCTGCCCCGGGGGTATTTCAAGAACCACCCAGGGCAGACACAGTTAGTTAGAACTTTGCCCGGGGCACGAATAGATCATAGATTGTGATAGTCATAGGGTGGGGGCATTGAGGCGTCGAATATGTTGTACTCTAGAATAAATTAAGATAAAGGAACCACTGCTTGTCCATTCTTACCTTGCACCCTTCTGGTACTAATATTAACGTGGTGAAATAGTAATTAACGTAGTGAGAAGTAATCATCCCGACAACTGGTGACACGTGGTGTAATAGTAATTAACTTTACGACAACTTGTTGGGCAGCGGTAAAATTCATCCTACAACTTGGTGACAAGCGGCGAGATAACCCAGTCATCTTACAGAGTGGTGAATTCAGATAGGATAATACAAAATTCATCCGACATAATAATAATAATGATAATAATAATAATAATAATAATAATAATAATAATAATAATAATAATAATAATAATACATATACATATTCCCCATTCCCCTTGGCCGAGTGAAGAAACGCGCATTCACCACAATTCATACATACTTCAACCACTCCTCTCAGCTCCTTGGAGATAAAGGGTTACCACGTCTCCCCCCTTCCACTCTGCTTGGGTCATCCACAAGGTTGGTGGGCAAAGATATTCTATAATGAGACCCAACAGCCGCAACTGGTTTACCCCCACCGCTTCATCACATGGCAACTCCCCTCACACCCGTCCATCACAGTTCATTGAGCTAGCAGGTGCGAGAAATCTCTTTGGCCTTCGTCATCTATGCACAATCTTCCTCCACTCATTCCTATCTCTTGCACGCACTCTTCCCTGTTCCACTGACATTCCACGTGCATTCATTGCTCTCTTGACGCCATCCATCCATCTTACTCTAATAATAATAATAATAATAATAATAATAATAATAATAATAATAATAATAATAATAATAATAATAATAATAATAATAATAATAATAATAATAATAATAATAATAATTCTTAGCAGCTTTTTCCTTGTAAATATGGGGTTGCTGTTCTCAGTAGCCTGACTGAAAAAACTGTTGATTTTGGCTGAAGATATTTCCTGGCAGTTGCCCTTGCTAACAACGACGCTCTCAATTCATCTAGTTTGAAAATGACACCAAATTGTGCTGACTTATCCCCTAATGGCTTGATGCCCTCCTTCAATGGCTAAAATAATAATAATAATAATAATAATAATAATAATAATAATAATAATAATAATAATAATAATAATAATAATAATAATAATAATAATAATAATAATAATAATAATAATAATAATAATAATTCTATACTAAAATTTTAACATAATCAAAAGAAATAAAATCGCACAAAACATTTCTTTAATGCTGTAATGGGTAACTTATATATATATATAAAAAAAATATCAGACCTTTTCTAAATAGTTCCTCTTCTTAGAAAGCTAGAGAGCAAACAGGAAAGACAGGGAAGAAAATGCAAGATCAAAGACACACGCAGAATTTTACACGTAATCAACTCTTTGACATTTTTCCAAGTCCTGGAGGCAGAGAAATAAAAATCATATAATATTTGCGGATGACTGAGATCAAAGCCTTTGTTACTACAGTTTCATTTGCCTTGGCTGAATTTTATGTATTCCTGGTGGAACTGATGAATGGAGAGTGAGTGCTTATAATCAAATAAAGAACATTTATAATTAGTGAAATACCAATTCCAGAACTTGCTGATATTTAACTTTTTTTTTTAGTATAAATGATGTTTTTTTTTAAAGTATAGTTTCCAATTACATTAAGTGTGTGTGTGTATGTGTGTGTGTGAGAGAGAGAGAGGGAGAAAGAGAGATAGATAGATAGATAGATAGATAGATAGATAGATAGTAGTGAGAGAGAGGAGAGAGAGAGAGAGAGAGAGAGAGAGAGAGAGAGAGAGAGAGAGAGAGAGAGAGAGAGAGAGAGAGAGAGAGAGAGAGAGAGAGAGAGAGGACATGTTAGCTGGAGGATTTACTGAAAATAAACAATCTTCAGTCAAATTAAAAATCCAGATGTTATTCCTTAATCATTCCGAAATTATATCACCAAACCATCCAGATCACTTACAAGTACCATAAAGATCAACTTACAATACCCCTCTCTCTCTCTCTCTCTCTCTCTCTCTCTTTCTCTCTCTCTCTCTCTCTTTCTCTCTCTCTCTCTCTCCTCTCTCTCTCTCTCTCTCTCTCTCTCTCTCTCTCTCTCTCTCTCTCTCTCTCTCTCTCTCTCTCTCTAATTGCTCCATTTTTGAGAATGAAGCACTTTGCATATTCTTTTCTTAATTGATTACCTACAAAAACATTCAATTTCCTGGAAATTCCATGGAATATCTACAGTAACATTTATTAATTAAAAGTCTTCAATAACTAATAAAGAGTCAATAACTGAAATTCAGAGGAAATCGAAATAGAAAATAGATTGTTTTTAGCAAATGTTTGTCCATGATGCATGTCACATTAATAACGAATTATTCCTCAATGTAAAGCATTAAAAGCAGCTGAGATTTCTCAGTTATGTTGTGCGTTATGTAAATGCTTCAAGTGTTAAAAAAACAAATATTATTTAGATACCTGACCTGCTTCTGTGGCATGGGACACAAGTGCTGAGGATTTATTCTTGTTTCAGTGTTATTAGATATCCCATGAAAAGACTCATTAGGTACTGGTGAATCTTAAGCATTTGGGGAATCCTTTGTCGTCGCCCTTGATATTTCTTAGGCTTTTGACAGAGTCTGGCACTAGGCTCTGTTGGCCAAACTCCCTACCTATGGCTTTACCCATTCTCTCTGTTCTCTGATTTCCAGCTTTCTTTCTGACCGTTTTATATCTGTGGTTGTTGACGGTGTAACATCTAGCCCATTCCCTGTTACCAGTGGTGTTCTACAGGGCTCTGTTCCTTCTCTTCATCAACGATCTTCTTCAGTCCCCATCCTCCTCTCTTTTTCGCGCCTTTGCCGACCATTCTACCATTTATATTTTCTCTGCCTTCTCTTCAAAACCTTCTTCTACTACTCGTAATCAGTCATGTATCACTCTGTCTTCTAATCTCAACTCCGATTTGCAAAGGGTATCTGAGTGGGGCACCCAAGATTTATATAAATTAAATGCCTCTAAGACAGTTTCTGGCTATCTCTTTATCTTCGTCTCCTGATAGCTGTATTGTCCTCGAAACTAACGAAATTTACCCTCTTAATTCTATTAATATAGAAATCTAGATAGCCCTTAACTTGTCTTGGAGGAATCACATGATCAAAATTTCTAAATCTGCATCCAAAAAATTGGGGGTTCTGTTTCGTTTTCGTCGTTACTTTTCCTCTTTACAGTTACTCAAAATCTATAAAGGTCTTATCCGTCCCTGCTTAGAATACTGCTCACACATCTGGGGTGCTTGTTCTTATACTTATCTCCTTGATATGGTTGAATCTAAGGCAATCAGACTCGTTAATGATCCTTCTCTTACTTCTAATCTGGATTCTCTTTCTCTTCGCCGTAAAGTATCATCCCTTTATCTTTTCTTTCTCTACTACTTCCATCGCTGCTCTGATGAGTTGACCAGTTGCATCCCTCCCCCACTGCCGAGGCCACGTAACACTCCCAAGCGGCCTCGTGTCACAGGTACTGTGTGGAGATTTGTAGCTCGCGGATTGGTCGGTGCAGCGACTGCTTCTTTCCATCTACCTCCAGAATCTGGAACTCTCTTCCCCCTTTTGTTTTTCCTAATTCTTTTAACCTATCTTTCTTCAAAAAACTCATCTATCGTCATCTCAGGGCCTAATCCTGCCATATCTCTAGGTCCTCAGTACTTCGACTATTCTTTCAGCCTGCCCTTTTCCTATTGTGTATCATTACTTCATCTCTGCCTTGTCCTTAGCCATTTACTTTTTCTTCGTCTTAGTGTCTTCATCCTACTCGGGCTTTTATTGATGAGGGCAATTTTCTTGCCTGTCCCAGTGTCACACTTATAAAAAAAAACTTTTATTGGCAAAGACATAGCAAGTGTAGACAGACACTCTAAAGCATAAGAATGAATGGTATGTTGTCTCTTTGGCCATTGATGCCTGACGTAAGATTCATTGCTTTAGTTTATTTAAGAGAGTAATTTACCTTATACACTGAAGCCCAGTTTCCAATGTGACTCAAATCAGGGGCTTAGAAGATATAGAATACCAAAGAATGTGGCAAAACGAAAAGAAAAAAAATGTTAATGTGTAAAATGCAAAGGTCACTTAAGAAAAGAAGAAGAATGTTTTTCAGTGACAACGTTTTATCTTTATTGCTCTCTCTTGGAAGCTCGTGTTTCTCCTCGAGACAAAGTTTCAAACTCCATCACGATCACTTTAAGCTTTCGCAATGATTTTTTTTTTTTTTTTTTTTGGCAAGGATTAAATTGCTTTCGAAATTTTAATCTTTTATTGTTGGGATCTTTTTGCTCTCATGAATATCCGCATATTGTTTAAAATTTTATAAAAAGCAATAACTAGTATTATCAAATGTTTCACAGTATACACATAATTCTTACATTTTTCTTCTTCTTCAACGTTTACTTCCAATTGCATCAAGATTATATCAACAAACTAGACTATTATTTCTGCCAAATAGACTTTTCACGTGGCACGTTTAGATACCAGTAAATTGGCCACGTTAGATGCCGTCATGATCCTGAATAGAAATGAATTAGACAATTTGAGCATCTCCTGACGGTAATAGAAACATAAACAGCCCTAAATATAGACAGGCATTGCAGTGCCACGAATGAAGCATGCCAAGGACGAGAGCAGCTAAACGAAATTGAATGGTTCTGGTTTTACGTCACGGACTCCCTTTTCTAACAAGGGCTAGGACGGGTGCCTTCTTGCGAAGGACTTGTTTTTGGCAGATGTAATCATTACCCTGAGTGCATGCCCTTGCTAACCTCAGACCGTAACGGGGCGCGAACCATCGACCTTACGCCTCAAGGTCGCGGACGCTACCGCTTGAGTCACGGTGACTACTTAAGCGGAAATGAATATGTGATATATTTATACAGCAATACGTTATTTGACTATACGGCATCATGATGCGTAAACTTATTTAAACATGTATTATGAATCAAAATATACATACATGTTACTTGACATATTCCTCTTTCATGGAGAGGGATCATTTATAGAAAAATTAAAATTAATCATTACAGTTAGAGCAGCATCGAAATATCTCTGGTAGATTTCAATTAGGTGTACTTGATCACGCATATATTACGTAAGTAATGAGAAGGGGACTGAAATTATGAGCAATTAATTAAATATTAAGAGGGTGAATGCCAATGGATAAGTTCATAATTCTCGAGGGATGTAAAATTATTAATATCTTTAATAGAAAATTTTTTTAAATCTGTTTGAAAAGTTTCCTTTCCTTGTTCATGAGTGGAACTGTTTGTGGGCACACACATGTACTCTCTAATGCCTTACAATAAAAAGTAAAAAAAAATTAATTCGTAAGTAACACCTTTTATGTGTGTGTATAAGTCAATATCATCAATGGTAAACAAAAATACGTTCATTGATAACACCCTTTAATCAGTTGTTATATATAATTTTTATTAATTCTGGCCAATAAAGTACAATTCGTAAGAAATATAATTTACATATATATATATATATATATATATATATATATATATATATATATATATATATATATATATATATATATATATATAACCAAATTAGCACATTACCTATGTGTAAACTTGAATAATTTTTTTAACCAGTCGGGGTAAAAATGATTCATGTTTTCACATATGTAATGTGCTTATTTGGTTATTGTATGACCCGAATGAGATTGGGAATTGACTTAAATGCGAAAATTAAGCCACGAGTGAGGTTGGGGAATCTGTAATATGAACATAGTGGCATTCACATAGAATGCGTTCATTCCTAAGTATAGCAGATATAAGCTATAAGGTTGGATTCCTTTTAGCATTCTGTGGTGTGTAGTTGGTAGCGCCTTGACTTAGTAATTATAAGTCCTAGGTTCGAGTCCCGGTCGGGGTAAAAAATGATTCATATATATATATATATATATATATATATATATATATATATATATATATATATATATATATATATATATATATATATATATATATATATATATATATATATATATATATATATATATATATATATATATATATATATATATATATATATATATATATATATATATATGCACACACACCGAGGCATTAATATCTCCTACTATTAGAAACATCATTCAAGGCATAAGAAATATCATTGCCATTCATAAAAAGAAATGAATTACACAATTATATTTCAGGAAGTAAAGCATCATAGACACCCTTCGTAATGTCCCCGTTAGCTGCTTTGCTGCAAGATGAAAAAAATAAAAGAGGGGAAAAGGGATTATTTCTCATTATAATTTTCTCCCCTCATGTAAAAGCTATAGTAAGTTGAAATCCAATCTCTCTCACCAGAAATAATAATAATAATGATAATAATAATAATAATAATAATACATAATAATAATAATAATAATAATAATAATAATAATAATAATAATAATAATAATAATAATAATAATAATAATAATAATAATAATAATAATAATAATAATAATAATAATAATAGTAAAGTAGTCACCGTGGCTCAAGCGGTAGCGTCCGCGACTTTGAAGCATCAGGTTGAGGGTTCGCGCCCCGTCACTGTCTGAGGTTAGCAAGGGCATGCACTCAGGGTAAGGATTACATCTGCCAAAACAAGTCCTTCGCAAGAAGGCAACCGTCCTAGCCCTTGGTAAAAAAAGGAGTCCGTGACGTAAAACCGGAACAAACAATAATAATAATAATAATAATAATAATAATAATAATAATAATAATAATAATAATAATAATAATAATAATAATAATAATAATAATAATAATAATAATTATAATAATAATAATAATAATAATTAATAATAATAATAATCTATTCTATTCACAGGAGCCATATTCCCCCTAATAAGGGAGTGTTGCTGAGTCAGAACAAAATACTTTGACTCTTTTGAGGGAAGAAAATTCAGAGGAGGGGATTCCCAGATCCCTTGCCTTTATATTGTGCGTTGTTGTTTTTAGGAATACGAAATTATTAGTAGTTCAAACAGTAAGTCTTATGGCAGTGTTATAATGATGCTGATCATCATTATTATGATGACTTTTACGATGACTGAATAAAACGACTAATTATTATTATGCAGAGTAACACTGACTGTAAAAAAAAAAAGATAGCCTTCAAGTAATGACTTTGAATATTATATAAAATATTCTCTGTTGTTTGTTGTTGTTGTTGTTCCGGTTTTATGTCACGGACTCCCTTTTCTACCAATGGCTAGGATGGTTGCCTTCTTGCGAAGGACTTGTTTTGGCAGATGTAATCGTTACCCTGAGTGCATGCCCATGCTAACCTCAGAGCATTAGATAATTGATAATATAATCCGAGAAAGGTCCATTTAACTTTAAGGCGACCCACATGTGTTTACAATTCAGCGTGATGATGATGACATCTCTCTCTTATTCTCCTCAGCATTCCCACCAAAAGATAAACCCTTAATCTAGGTCTGTGTCTCTCTGTACCCTCTTCAACCCGGATATCTAAAGCAGAGTATGCCATCAAGTTGTTCCGGTTTTACGTCACGGACTCCCTTTTCTACCAAGGGCTTGGACGGTTGCCTTCTTGCGAAGGACTTGTTTTGGCAAATGTAATCGTTACCCTGAGTGCATACCCTTGTTAACCTTGATAGTTTGCCATCAAGACTTGTGTAAATTTTGCAGTCATTTGTACTGTCCCTTCCTTACAACATTTCTACAGAGATTCCTTTTCTTAACATATATATATATATATATATATATATATATATATATATATATATATATATATATATATATATATATATATATATATATATATATATATATATATATATATATATATATATATATATATATATATATATATATATATATATATATATATATATATATATATATATATATATATATATATATATATATATATATATATATATATATATATATATATATATATATATATATATATATATATATATATATATATATATATATATATATATATATATATATATATATATATATATATATATATATATATATATATATATATATATATATATATATATATATATATATATATATATATATATATATATATATATATATATATATATATATATATATATATATATATATATATATATATATATATATATATATAATTTGAAGTCAAAGTCTTTTTATCTCTAAACTGGAGATATTATTACAGAACCGACATTCTGAATGGCCTGTTATCTTCTGAATAAGAGCTGAAAAGTCTTAAGGTCAATGCTGGTGCTGGCTAGTGTGTGTGTGTGTGTGTGTGTGTGTGTGTGTGTGTGTGTGTATGTGTCTTTCCAGAGTGCTTATTCTAAAGAATATGCTTTCTATGATATGCGTATTTCGGAGAGGAATATACAGGGGTCGCGGTACATCAGCGGTAGAGCTCACATGTCGGGCAGTGGCAAGTCTATCAAACGTGGTTTAGATTCCCCGGGAGGGCATTAGGAATGCCATCAAGACTCAGTCCCCAGGTTCAACCCCTCTGAGTCCATCCTCATTTGAAAGAATAGTATTTGTGACACATTAAAGGTCAAACACATCAGAAAGGGAATATGCACTCAGAAGAAGAAGAAGAAGAAGAAGAAGAAGAAGAAGAAGAAGAAGAAGAAGAAGAAGAAGAAGAAGAAGAAGAAGAAGAAGAAGAAGAAGAAGAAGATTAATAATAATAATAATAATAATAATAATAATAATAATAATAATAATAATAATAATAATAATAATAATAATAATAATAATAATAATAATAATAATGATAATAATAATAATAATAATAATAATAATAATAATAATAATAATAATAATAATAATAATAATAATAATAATAATAATAATAATAATAATAATAATAAAAATATAACTCTACTGCTCTGGAGGTATAATAATAGAAGCTACAATACTAATGCATCTTTAAGTCATCACGTTGATATACATAAGCTCTCAACGCTAAACAGTATTATCACACACATACACAAACATGCACACACACACAAGCACACACGCACACACACACACACACACACACACACACACACACACACACACACACACACACACACACACACACACACACATATATATATATATATATATATATATATATATATATATATATATATATATATATATATATATATATATATATATATATATATATATATATATATATATACAGGTATATGTAATGTGTGTGTGTGTGTGTGTGTGTGTGTGTGTGTGTGTGTGTGTGTGATTACCTAATTGTGTTTACGGGAAAGAGCCCAAAGCTCGTATCTTCCCGTCTCCTCATCGGTTCCATTTTTAGACTTAGTGATACTTATCGTACCTGTCCTTAAAACTATGGATTGAGATAGCATTAACTACCTCCTCGCTTAGCGAATTCCAATTATCAACTACTCTTACACTGAAAAAGTATTTCCTTACATCCTGCAAACAAGTTTTCTTACGAAGCTTCAAACTATGACCTCTAGTTCTAGAGCCAGCCATATCGAAATATCGATCCCCATCCACTCTATCATAACCATGAAGGAATTTAAAGACTGTCACCATATCCCCCCTTACTCTTCTAGCTTCGAGTGATGGCAAGTCTAATTCCCTCAGCCTCTCATCATAACCGAGATTGCATATTTCTGGCACCAGTTTCGTGGCATGTCTTTGAACTTTTTCAAGCTTAGCTATGTGCTTTTTCAAGTGCGGATTCCAAAAGGGGGCTGCATATTCGAGTTTTGGCCTCACATAGGTTACATAAATATTTCTGAACATTTCCCTGTCCATGTGCCTGAAGGCTACCCTTACATTTGATAAGAATGCATATGCTGCCCTTACTACGCCATTTATATGTATTTCTGGAGACAAATCTGCCAGTATGTTTACTCCTAGATCTCTCTCATTTTCTGTCTCTTGAAGTTGTACTCCACCCACCGAGTAGTCAAGCTTGGGCCTTCTTGCACTTGTACCCATTCTCATTACCTTACATTTTGAGGTATTGAATTTCATTAGCCACTTTTCTGACCACTCATGCAGATTATTTAGATCCTCCTGAAGTTCTCTACCATTGTTCTCGTTTTTTACTTTCTTCACAATCTTTGCATCATCTGCAAACATATTCATGAATGAATTTACAGACTCTGGTAGGTCATTTACATATGCAAGGAACAAAAGTGGCCCTAAAACTGAACCCTGTGGAACTCCACTACTAACTCTTCTCCATTCAGACACTGAGTGTCTTACTCTAACCCTCTGTTCCCTTCCTTCTAAGTAAGTTTTTATCCATTCCAAGACATTTCCACCTATTCTAGCCATTGATTGCAGCTTCCTAATAAGTCTCCCATGTGGAACAGTGTCAAACGCTTTCTGGAAGTCTAGGAATATGCAATCTGCCCAGCCCTCTCTTTCCTGTAAGATTTGGCTTACCTCATCATAAAATTCTAATAAGTTTGTTACTGTTGATCTTCCTTCTCTGAAGCCATGTTGCCTCACTGACAAAAAGTTGAAGGATTCCAAGTGAAGAGAGATATGTTTCCTTAGTAGTTTCTCCATAAGTTTGCAAACTATGCTGGTCAAGGAAACTGGTCTATAGTTCAGAGCCGTATCCCTCCTTCCCTTTTTGAAGATAGGTATCACATTTGCTTGTTTCCAGCATCTTGGAATCTCCCCCGACTCCAGTGACTCCTTAAATATGATACTTAGTGCCACTGATATTGTGTTTGCGCATTTTTTAAGCACATGAGGGGATATGTCATCAGGACCTGTAGCTTTATGAACATCTAAATCCATGTGTGTGTGTGTGTGTGTATGTGTGTGTGTGTGTGTGTGTGTGATTGAGTGAGTGAGTGTGTTAGTTCTCCTTAGAGTAGGATTTGAGACTTCAACAAAAGACAATATTATGGCTGGCTGGACCTTCTTGGGTGAACCTGCCGTCCCCCTCATACCACAGTTTCCCTCCCAGTCGCACTAGAATGTCCTCATCCGGAAAAGTTAACCTCTATGACCTTTCGAGTTTAGATATCAATATTTTTCCTGAAGTGTTTACTTCATCACTGGATACAATTTTCCAATATTCACATCATGATATCAAAAGGGAATTGGAAAAAATAGAAGAGACACTCTGTACAAAACGAGTCAGCTATTGCTCTCAAAGGTAGTGGAACTCTTTCCACAACGCAGTGGAAAGTGTATCATTTAGGGACAGGTAAAAAAATAAATAATTTCAAATATAATCAATTTCAGTTCAAGTGTCTTGAATAACTCATCAAATGGAGAACTTGACAAACCCTTCCCATCAGGCACTCCTACATCGAATGATTAAAAGTCTTGCAGATAAGGTGACAATTCTGGAAGGAGATGCTAAAGAGGTGAAAGTCTTACAACAAAAGGTGGAAATGCTGGAAGCAGACACTAGTCTACTACTACTGTTGAAACACTTAACTGAAACATCTACACCTCTCAAAGTAGTGCCGTCACCTAACAATGACGATGTCTCTTCTATCAACAATCATCATGCTTTGCCCACTAGGTTTTCTGTCTCTACTCACAATTCCTTCAATGTACTGAGACGAATGTGACAGTGCAAATGAAAAAGAGGAAGATCAAGATAATAGTGATAGTCAAAAGACAGTATAAATACACCATCCACCACAAATTATCAACTCAGTAATAGGCTAAAGTCCAGCAAAGAAAAATTAGCGTCCATCACCACTATTCCTAACAACACAACAGTCACTAACTAGGACAACCTGATAAAAACCATCCAGCACAAATAATCTACCCAGTAATAGATTACAAAGCAGTGAAGAAAAAATAGCGTCCTTCATTACGTCTCCTAACAATACAACAACAGTTATTAACCAGGACAACCTGATTACACCATCGAGCACAAATAATCAACCCAGTAACAGGTTGCAAAACAGCGAAGAAACACAGGAATAGTGTCTAATCTAAGCAGTCCATCAAAGTCCTCACCCCCACTGCACCGTTACCTAATAAAGCAAGTGCAAGGGATACAGCTCAAATATATATCCGCATACCTGGCAACAACTCCGAGAGAGAGATACGTGATATTTTAACAAATCAAAGCATTTTTTCTGAAAAAGTCCAGATAAGGGAGTTTTCTCGCAACCCAAGATGGACGTTGTTTGCAGTAACGGTATCGAAAGAATTCGAATACGTGGCATACAAACAGCCATTTTGCAGGGGAAAACACCCGACACAAGCTGGGTTATCTACCATATCCCAAACAACAGCCATACTGGAATAAACAGCTAAGAGCTTATGAAAAAACACCTATCAACGAGAGTTCGGAAAGAGACAGAATACAAACCTCTCTTATCTGCGTCTACACATGAGAAACTTCTGGCTCTTACGACCCTAGACTCTCATCTAGGCACACAAACCTTGAGAAGGTCTGAACATATCATAGCACATACTCAAGTCAGAGTTATCCATCCAACGCTAGGTACAGATACCAGGAGCCATGGACTAACTCCAGGACATACTACGACTATGAATTCCCAGTGTTATCACAGAGTCAACAAAACCCATGGACAAACCCAAAAGCAACCTACAACTATGACTACGGATACCTCCTTGAAACATTGTAAAAATGTATCATTAGTGCATGCAAAAACTCGTTCCCTAGTTGCTCCTTTTAAGAAAATAACAATGTTAATAACTGAGTACAACATGGATATCCTCTGTGTAATTGAATCTTGGCTCCTTACTACAACTGAAAAAAAGTATGTGAATATTCTGGAGTTTAAAATATTTCGTCATGACCATGGACGTGGGGGTGGGTTCTGCATATATGTAAAAAATTATTTCAGTGCATCAGAATTAAACACAGGTCTAGAAAAAAAAAATAAGAAAAACAAAGAGCTCGAAGATATATGGATGACAGTGCAATATCAGAATCTGCAATCTTCAGAACAGGGTGTGTTTACCATCACCCAATAGCACCTTCCAGTTAATTCAATAATATGCCAGAAACATCCAGATATATTTGTGTGCCTCACACCTGTATACACACTTGGTGACTTTAATGATGACTTGCTCTCAACAGATAACAAAATGAAAAGGATGAACAACATTTGAAGTTACCACAACTAGTGATAAAACCAACCCATATAACCTCTAATTTTAGGACTCTGACAGATCTGATAATAATAAATCTAGTGGAGAATAAATCCTATTGTGACGCAGTTTCCTGCCCAACAGCAGATCATGAGCTCAATATTGCTATGCTAAACATAAACAAGCCCAAAAAGAAGCCTCTTTTCAGGACATTCCAATGTCTTAAAAATTACTCCCCTGGTATCTTTTGTGAAGCATTAATCAACAGCAGATATGTACTTAAGGTATCCTAAACACAAATAACGTTGATTTGCAGGTTGAAATTCCAACAAAAGTCTTTTATGAATGTCTAGATATTTGCGCAGCCATTATAACAAGAAAAATAACCCTTCCCTCAGCCCCTTGGATAACTCATGGCATTAAAGAGTCAATGCAAGTCAGAAATCAAATGCAAAAAGAGCTAAAAATGAATAGATATGATATGAGTCTCCATGACCGTTATAAAGTAGAAAAGAAACGTGTCAGATCCCTCAGTGATATAAACTTTCACAGAAATCAATTTAATGACTCTAAACACGATAAAGAGGCAACATGGAAAGTCATAAGAAGCATGATACCGAATGGAAAGACTACCTCAAAAGGTTATGAAAATATTACGAAGTAGAAAGACAAAGTAGAAAACTTTAATAACTATTTTACTAACGTTGGCAAAATACATAAGAGAAAACGCAAGAAAACATCAACTCAGTGAACATGAGTATATATATTTAAATGGCAATTTTTCCAATGTGAACATCAGAGATTACTTCAAGATCGATCTGATTAATTGTGCGACCATAAGTTTACCATAAAGAGCCTAAGAAAGTCTGGTTTTTATGGTCCAGATGGAATTACCCTTTCAATCCATCAAAGATGCTCAACCGGTTATTGTATTTTATATCACAATAATTGTAGACACCTCCATTGTTACTAGAAGGTTTCCTCATTCTTGGAATATATTAAAAGTTATTCCTCTATCTAAAAAGGGGGAGAGAGATATGACAAACTATCGTCCCATTTTCCTGCTACCCATTTTCTCTGAAATATTATAAAAAAAAATTACTACATGCAAACTAATGTCACATCTAAAGACAAATAAACTATTATCTGTAAACCAGCATAGTTTCAGACCGAAACTCTCTACAGAAACTGCACTTCTAAAAGTTACTAGTAAAATTTACAATAATATAGATAAGAAAAAATATCTCTGCTTGTATTACTCCTTAGTGGTGATATTAATAACTTCCCAGAGCTAAGCTTAAGAGCTGAAAACACTGTCAAAAATTAAATCCTATTTTCAAGAAATTGGGCTGTTAATTTAGGAAAGGAAGCCACAATGCATGTTTTATTGGTTCAAGGTACCACATAGCACGAATTCCAGAAATCACAACAATTAATTTTTGTGGCAAAATTATCACACCTAGCAAAAAATCTATTAAATCTGTCAACAATATAGGAATTCCCTTTGATAACAACATATTGTTCGAATCCCATACAAATGAAGTCTGCAAAAAGGTAACAGGAACTAATGTATCTATTCCATATAAAAGATCATTTTGAGACTACCACTTCAATAATGGTTGCACAATCCATAGCCCTCAGTCATATTAATTATTGTACAACCATATGGGGAGCTACTAATAAGACTCAAATACTTAGAATACAGAAGTTTATAAATTTTGCAGCTCGAGGAATAAGAAAATATAACCACATCACACCATCTCTCAAAAACTTGAGTGGCTGCGTCCAGAAAACAAGATTGCCTATGCTATTTACGTTTTTGTATAAAACATTTTGAACCATCATTATCCTAACAGGTTACTTAATTTCAAAACTATCAACGATATATAGGGAAACAACACAAGACCAATTAGTGAGCTCTTTATTTAGAGAACAAACACAGATGGATATTTAAAAATGATTACTATTAAAGGGTCAACACGCTGGAGCAATATTCCTACACATTTTAAAAATTCATCCTCCTTCAAAGCTTTCAAAGGTAAATTATATAGTTTTCTTTTGGACAAATTGAGTTACTACGCACACAACAATTAAATTTAATGATTTAATGCAATTTCCCTTAAAACTAACTATTCTATATGTAAATATATATCACCTTCTGTGATATGTAAGTTATGAACTATTTATTATCATTATAAGGAGTACAAAAATGTTTATGATGCCGATTATAAGGGTCACTTTTACCATAACTATGCTGTATGTAACTTGTTGTTATGGTGTTTGATTTGTAAATTTAAATATCGAGTCTTATTATTACTATTTTATTATTAATATCATTACCATTTGTATTATTATTATTATAACTGTAGCTTCTGTAAGCTTTATCTCTGTTCACTTGTTAGTGTAACTGTTATATCTTGAGTATACTACTATACTACTACACCATATTTATACATATGTAAGGGTGTCTCTTTGGGGAGGTGATCACGGTAGGACTTGTTTGTTTAAAGCAGGGTATCGTGAAGACTGGAGGAGAACCAAACCTATCTCTACGATAAAAGTGATTGAAAAGAATGCATGAGTACTGCTTACTAAACTTGAAAAAGAAGGAGAGATAGAGGGAAGATTCGGAAAGTGGGTGAGGACCCTTGTAGAGGGAAGGTAACCATTATATTGATCATTTATCTTAAAGGGTATTATGAGGCTTCGTTACGATAGTATAACTTAAACTTAGAGTCATGGCTCCTGATTAGCCATAGAGATAAAATATAGAAAGTAAATGGTTATGGTGGCGATTAATTGTAAAGCAAGAGCATTTGAAAAAAAAAATACGCCTTGCATGTGGTTGATTGTGTTTTCAGAAGGGGGACATGTCTACAATAAAAGAAGGTGCAAAATGTGAAATGGGTGATACACAAAAGATCAGTTTAAAAGGCAGTTACATAAGACTGCGAAACAACTAATCTGACGACATTCGTTGAAAATGACGAAATGCTAAGAGTCAGTAAGCATACGTACTCACAAAGCTTATTACAAATGTAAAAGTTTGGGTTAAACTATAACAGCCATGGGTGAATTGTCTTACAGATACGGAGAGGTAAAAAACAAAGAAACAAGTATTCAACAGGTACATAAAAAATATAATTGTAAAAGGCAAGAAAAATGTATGTCTACTTGGCAGCAATGATACTTGATTACAAAGATAATAGGAAAATGAATTAGCAGAAAATGCAGAAAGAGAATAATGAAAAAACAATGAGGTAAACTGATAAGGTAAAAAAAAGTAGAGAGAGATACCGAGATGTAATAAATGAGGAGCTTAACAGAGAAAAAGAAAGATATATACGTTCGGAAGTGGTATGCCCCTGAGGTATTTGGGTCACGCAAAAAGAACGGAAGAAGACGTATTGGCAAAGAAGAAGACGGATTAGCATGGAGGAAATATGATTTATTGTCTGAGAGCAAAAACATGAGGAAAACCCATAAAAGAGATGAGGGACAGTGTCAGTGGAGAAAATGATATGGCTCTACCATCACGAATTTCAGAGTAAATAAGGGATAAACAGAAGTCGCGTAGTAAATGAAATTCCTTTTGATATCCAGCTAGTGATTAATTTCGGTGAGTGTAAGAAGAGATAGTAGAGTTGTGTGAGTTTAAAACATAGGGTTGGTTCAGTAGCCAGCGGAATAATTGCTGATTACACACACACACACACACACACACACACACACACACACACACACACACACACACACACACACACACACACACACACACACACACACACACACATATATATATATATATATATATATATATATATATATATATATATATATATATATATATATAAGTACAATGGAGTACAGCATTATGGATGAAGGCTTCCTGAACATTAGGGAATTGAACCTACGTGGCTGGGCACTTTTTCATTCAAGAATCATCAGCTGTAATAGCTTGGCTGGTATGATGCTTGCAGAAACATACGACCATCGATAAAGGCTCGGTTTCCCTGATGTTCTATAAGTTTTTCGTGAAGAGTTTGTATGTATGCATGTAATTACCTAATTGTGTTTACGGGAAAGAGCCCAAAGCACGTATCTTCCCGTCTCCTGATCGGTTCCATTTTATACTTAGTGATACTTATCATACCTGTCCTTAAAACTATGGATTGAGATAGCATTAACTACCTCCTCGCTTAACCAATTCCAATTATCAACTACTCTTACACTGAAAAAGTATTTCCTTACATCCTGCAAAGAAGTTTTCTTATGTATGTATGTGTGTGTGCGTGCGTGCGTGCGCGTGCGTGCGTGCGCGCGTGTGTGTGTGTGTGTGTGTGTGTGTGTGTGTGAGAGAGAGAGAGAGAGAGAGAGAGAGAGAGAGAGAGAGAGAGAGAGAGAGAGAGAGAGAGAGAGAGAGAGAGAGAGAGAGAGAGAGAGAGAGAGAGAAGGGAAATAAATATGATCAAAGGCCGTGAGTGCTGAGGATGTTCCTATGCAGCATTCGTTGCGTTGATCGAGAAATGTAATTACGTTTCAGTTTCCGAATTCCGTCATTAGCGACTCTCCAAAGTTTTAAAATGGATGACGACGACGGCGCAGACAAAGGCGGTGATCATACCGGCGAGGAACGCAAGGACGATGATGATCAGTGGCAAGACGACGAAGACGCCAAAGGAAAGAAGATTTTCAGATTGTCATTTCATGCATGGTTTCCTTACAAAGAAAGAATCCCCTTCTTCACGCACCACCTAAATTTAAAAAGAGACTGTATGTGCATTTTCCTATTTGAGGACGTGTTTGTGTGTTTGCGTGTTCGAGTACGAGTGTGTCATTAGTGTGCTTGTGTGTGTATTTATTAAGACATAAAAGTATCTGTATTTGTTCCTATGAGTGTTTAAATTAATGTAAACGAGTGACTGTATGCATGCAAGAGTCTCTGTTTAACTAATTACATGCATATATGCACGGTGAATGGATACGAGGGTACGAGCTGGGATTTCGTATGTTTACCCAAACACACACACATACATACACACACACACACACATACACACACACACACACACACACACACACACACACACACACACACACTCCTTAGCTCTTTTACACCCATTATCGAACCATTTCTCTCTGGCATGAATTACACCTACTTTGGTGACAGGTATGCAGCAATCTACTATCTTCCCATATTTCTCACAAAAGATGTCATACATTTCTTGTACAGATTTGTTGTAAAATAAGGTTCTCCAGTCAATAACTGCACAAAGCTCAAAATGAATGAGCTTTTTGCAGTTATTGACTGGAGAACCTTATTTTACAACAAATCTGTACAAGAAATGTATGACATCTTTTGTGAGAAATATGGGAAGATAGTAGATTGCTGCATACCTGTCACCAAAGTAGGTGTAATTCATGCCAGAGAGAAATGGTTCGATAATGGGTGTAAAAGAGCTAAGGAGTGGAGAGACAAATGCTGGAAAAGGCATAGGAGGAGAAAAAACATAAATGCCTGGCAAACCTACAAAAGAGCAAGAAATGACTACCTAAGTAAAAGGAGAGAGGCAGAGAGAGATTATGAGAGGGACATCACCAGGAAGGCTAAAGAAAATCCCAAGCTTTTCCACAGCTTTATCAGAGGAAAACTGAAGGTAAAAGAACAGGTTTTAAGGCTAAAGAGAGCGGATGGAAGCATCACTGAGACGGACGAAGAGATCTGCAAAGAATTGAACAAGGAGTTTCAGTCAGTATTTACAGTAGAAAAAACCCCACCCCCTCAGATTGCAGTGATAGAAGCTCAAGGGCCGGTACTAGAGAACATCAACCTTACAGCCACAGAGGTATGCAAAGCGCTGATGGATTTAGATGTTCATAAAGCTACAGGTCCTGATGACATATCCCCTCATGTGCTTAAAAAATGCGCAAACACAATATCAGTGGCACTAAGTATCATATTTAAGGAGTCACTGGAGTCGGGGGAGATTCCAAGATGCTGGAAACAAGCAAATGTGATACCTATCTTCAAAAAGGGAAGGAGGGATACGGCTCTGAACTATAGACCAGTTTCCTTGACCAGCATAGTTTGCAAAGTTATGGAGAAACTACTAAGGAAACATATCTCTCTTCACTTGGAATCCTTCAACTTTTTGTCAGTGAGGCAACATGGCTTCAGAGAAGGAAGATCAACAGTAACAAACTTATTAGAATTTTATGATGAGGTAAGCCAAATCTTACAGGAAAGAGAGGGCTGGGCATGACGTATTGCTTTTCTTTGCTACGTGTTAATTATTAGTACCTGACGGTTACAAGGTAAGAATGGACAAGCAGTAATTCCTTTGCTTATATTTATTCTAGAGTACAACACAACTTCGGCGCCTCAATGCCCCCACCCTATGACTATCACAATCTATGATCTATTCGTGCCCCGGGCAAAGTTCTAACTAACTGTGTCTGCCCTGGGTGGTTCTTGAAATACCCCCAGGGGCAGGGCGTGGCTTGACATCCAATCCTGCCAATGAAATCAAGTGACATCTAGTCCTGCAAATCAACGCCAGGTTCGAAGTGGAGTCCCTCCTATTTCCGGGGAGGAGCTGTTTCAACAAGCCTATAGAACGGAAAAGTTCCAGGTCAGAGCGTGGCTATTGGGCATCTCTCCAGGGCATGTACATACGTACGGGCCACATGTTTGTGTTTCTTGTGGTTTAGGAAATGGCTAACTTCCTGGCCTTTCCTATCCTCTCCAGGTACTCGATGCCAGATCCTAAGTCTCATGGTTCCGGTCATATATCTCCTTGACACTTTCTACAAACATTGGCCGTACCGCAGAAAACAAGCCTCCCACACTAGTTCCAGGTGCCTAGCCATAAATCTTGGTGGTCCCAAGGGAAGACATGGTCTGCACCCAAAACTCAATAAAAGTGAGGGCATGTAATAAAATATCTGTGCCCTCGACCAACCGTTACCCCTCAAGATTTGTTACAAGTTTCAGATTCTGGCTTCAGCATGACGGACTGGCTTCAGCATGACGGAAGTCATGCGACATCCCTCCCAACCAAAACTGAAATATCTCTTATTTCAGTCGAAGCATGGGCTAATTTTTCGAGAGCTCTTGGACATATCCTAGCTAACATTAGTTTACAATAGAAATGGGGCCGAATTATTTAAGCTATTTTCTAAGAATTCCTATTTCTATGAACCCTATACAAATTACACAAACATAACATATATATAGTACTTCTACAGACAACTAGAGCATGCAGGGTCTATTTCCTTGTTGGAAATCTGTAATACAAACATATTCTTATATTTAAACAAACATAACTTTAAACAATATAATTTCAGTGTGAAACTAATATCAAACATTAATTAAGATCAAAAGTCAGTTTAAATCAAAACATTAATTCATCTACTTCTCTCGTTTCTTTAAAAGACAAAATTGAGTTAATTACGGTAAAATCATGACTTATGTAGCACATTAGCAAACAAATGAGGTAGAGTATTGGCATGTATACACATTTAAAATGATATAGACCATAACATCAACAGTAATTTCTATAAGAGACCTTATCTTAATAAATTCTATTCCTATCATTATTAGGGGCATTGATTTGTCTTAAAATTAAGCCTTAAAAACTACTCCTGAAACAAAACATGTTTTACTGTGTGTAAAGTCAAAACATTTACTATTTCGATATGCAATTACTATTCAGAGACCAATTAATATAAAAACTTAATGAACCTAAAGATTAAATCATAATTCAAATAATAATGATGCTAAAACCAAAACACTAATATTATTTAAGCAGAAAAACAACTTATTAATCTTAGTGCAAATCATACAATTTATCAATGGCACTTATTCAAAACTATATCTAAGGGAGACTCTGAGTTTTCGCTTAACATTATCTTAAAGCTAGTAAAACAAAAAAATAAAAATAAAAATAAAAATATTTTGTCTTTTAGCACAGTGGACAAAGACGGTGGGGACATTATCTTTCCCATTTTTTTCAGTTCTAATACGGGGGTAATTTTAATTAACTAATAAGGGATTTTTAAATACCCTTCTTTCTCTCTTCACTAAAGTTTGGACATGTATAGGGATTATTTTTCTTTCTGGGATTTCATTAAGATTACATGTTTTTTTTTTTTTAAAGTAGTTTAAAACTTTTATTTATTTTTTTTTTTTTAGGACCGTTTTCTCTGTCTAGGACGACTTTTATTTTCCCTGTCCCTTGCTCATGAATTCTTGCTAGGCGCGATTCCACGGTTTCCCTCGGGGATTCATTTTTTTTTTTTTTTACTCCCTCGCCGTCCTTGCTGCAGGTCCAGGTTTGTCGCCATATCTCCTTTACTCGGATAGGCAAAACAAAAAGGAAAAGGACTGGATCCATCCGCTAATCCTTCCAGCCTGGCTTCCTCGTCCCGCCCTCGGCCGATCTTGACTAAGACCACCACGCAGGAGACCTGCAACGTCACAGCGATTCTCTTCCGTACGGCCATCCACACGTACCTTCGAAGCAGATCTCGGGATGAAAATTTTAACCTATGTCACTACTACAGTTGTAAGAAAGGTTCCCTATGACTTCTGGGTACCAACAATGGCCATACGTTGGTACTCAGAGGCTATACTTTGCCTCCCCTGCAACTGCAAGTGATTGCAATCTCTATTCAATGGGCAACAGGGACTTGTTCGAGAGGACAAACTAAGGACTTTTAGAACTTGCAGGTCGGGGTTGCCTGGAAACATATTCCTTATGTGCACGTTTGCCTACATCATCAGATTAGGATTCCCAACCATTCGGGACTTAGCTGGGTAACTGATACATAGCATTACTTTACTGTAGTCATAAAACAATCATTAAATACTGAGAAAAGCCACTAAAGAAACATTCTTATTAGCGGTGGCTACCGTAACATCAAGTATGAATTCAGATAAAAGATACAAATCATCAGGTTACTGCTGATTTCATTTCAAAAATAATAATTAGCAACAGCCCATTGAGAGATAGCAACAATATCAGTCAACATAATAACATTACTAATAATCATGATCAAAAAATAAGAATAATAAACAATAAAAATAAATGTACTAAATCAGAAATATCAATATATATACAATGGAGACTGATATTCAGAAGTAAGAACTGAGTTCTATACTTATATTTCACAGTAATGCTCATTCTAACACAGTCTCTTTTAATATTTAAATTCCTGCTGTCATAATCAATGTATATATATAGAGCATAAGTGGCAACTTGCTGGCTCCACAATTTGTCAATGGGAGTTCTATTTATTCTCTAAACAGTTGCGCCATGTGGCCAAAATATTTTATGCAAATGGCGGTGCTACCGATGTCTTATCAGTATTCATGCAATAGCAGCATGCAACAATCTATCGACTGCAATAAAATGTAAGCACAATTATCGCCTAGCTTCGCTGGAAAAAAAACAAAAAGAAAAATCAAGGACGCAACGTTCTGTTAGCAGCAGGAGAGGCCTCTGTTAGTTTCAGAGTCGAGTGAAAGGTTGGAGAGAGAGAGAGAGAGAGAGAGAGAGAGAGAGAGAGAGAGAGAGAAACTGGGCGACCTTGAAATACGTTGCGGTTTTCACCCATGTGTCAGCTGAGACGCGCCTTCGTCCTTCAACTTGTAGTGAAAATAAAAAAATCGTCGCAGAGTATTTCTAAAAATAACATAATAAACAAATGAAAGTGAACAAACGTAAGCAATGACTATCAATAGAGTTTTACGTTTATTGTCAGAGGGCTATTCTCATTCCTGATTAACAAAAAAACAAAAGCAAAAAGAACTTAGTGTACAACTGCAAAACTGTTGAAGCATAAATCCATTCCTTCCTGTTTAATCTTGATAAGGACTTTACTGTAACGGCATACACATCCTCGTCTATAATGACAATTCTTTTCTAGCTATAAATCAGAGGGTTGAGTCGAAGCACACACACTCTGATGAAATTAAAGCAAAAGATTAAAATCATATGTGACAATATCTTTACTACGATCAACAAAAGCACAAATATCTTTTTTTTCTTTTTCTTAACAGACGTCTTATAATGACTTAAATATCATTGGTTTTAAATTTAGAACTCAGCGGATAATCTCTAATAATCTCAATTATCTTTAATTGGCTCAATTGTAATCTAAAATTCATGAAAATGATAGGGGTTAACCATGGTTATCTCTAGATAATCTTTTCAGAATCCTTTAAGTAAGATTTTAAAGATTTCTTCAATACAAAAAGAACTATAACAAAAACGGTTATCTATGAATTTAAAAAGTCTATTTCTGTGCATGCAATCATAAAAACAAAATGTATATTTCATTAGCAACAGTAAAGAATACATTTTGCTTCAGTTTCAAAATCTCGTAAGGAGTTGTACATGAACAATTCAAACAGAAAATATATATATTCTTTTACTATCTCGAATTTAACTTATTTAAATTACTAAAAAACAGAGTTTCCTCCAGAACGGGCGTTTGCGGATATGGGTGCTGTTTTCTCCCCCGTTCTTTCGTCTTCCGGGACAACTTCCATTCTTTCAAATACGGGAAATGGCTGTGTAACATTTTTGTTGTCATTTCTTGTCAGCTCCCATTCTTTCTTTATGACCAAGCTGGAATGAAAATGGCAAATTTTATCACTGCATAAATCTCTAAGGGTTATATTGTCATGCGCTACCTCTAATTCCCGATATGGACCTAGATACAAGGGGGACATTTTATGCTGGCGGTTAACGTTTTTCACGTAGACTCGGTCGCCTACTTTTACTTCATGCTTCTTCGTGCTATGCCTGAGATCATACGCTTTTGCATCTCTCTCTTTCTGTTTATCCAGGATGGCCGCCGTGAGTTCGTAGGTCTTTCTGGTGGTATTTATCACGTACGTGCGAAGACTCTCAATATCATACACAGGCAAGAGTTTTTGCGGGGCGAAGGTGTCCCAGGGTAATTTGGGATCTTCCCCAAACACTAAAAAATAGGGGGAGTCCCCGATGGATTTATGGTATGCAAAATTCAGGGCCTGCTCCGCTTGTTTCAGGTGCAGGTTCCATCCTTGGGGATCAGAGGCAGCAAGTTGGCGTAATAGTGTAATGATGGAGGCATTTCGCCGCTCTACTAACCCATTGGCTTGCGGCCGATACGCTTGGACTGCGGCATGGTGAACTCGTGCCAACTCGCATAACCCCTTGAAAACTTCGTTCATAAATTCGCGTCCATTATCAGTTACGACCTCTCGAGGGAATCCAAATACTAATGTGAACTGGTACAGGGCAACGGCGACCGAAGCCGCGGTCTTATCCTTCATCGCATACGTGAAGGTATATCTTGTGCATTCGTCTGTGAGTACGAATATGTATAAGTAGCCATCATATGATCGGGGTAAGGGGCCTATCAAATCGCAATGGGCTCTCTCCCATTTAAAACTGCATCGCGGCCAAATCCGGGCAGGGGGAACTGTATTTGGCTGTCTTTTAAAGCAATTGCACACGTGGCATTTCTTTACGTACTCTACGACGTCCTTATACATCCCTTTCCAATAAAATTGGGTACTTAGCAACCGATACGTTTTCTCAATTCCCATATGGCCGGCGGCGGGACTCGTGTGACACAGAAAGAGGGCGTGACGGTGGAATTCCTCGGGGAGTACTGCCGCGTATCCCCCCTCTTCGTCTTTTCTCGTAAACATCCTATACAAGATTCCACCTTCGGTTACGAATAACTTCATTTGGCGTCTAATTTTAACAGGGACTTCGCCATTTATTCCTTGTAGGAGTTTCTTTACCTCTCCCCACAATGCGTCCTCGTCCTGCTTCCTTACGAGCTCCTCTCGATTCCACCCACAAAAACCCTCCTCTCCCTCATTCACACTCGCTCGCTCATTCTCATGCTCAGTCTCGCAACTTTCACTCGGTCCTCGCTCACTTCCACTCCCTCCTCCGAAAGCCCATGACCAGGGTGGCTCTCGAACCAATTCAGTAGTAGACGCACGAGCTCGGGGACCGGGGTGTTGGATTTCAACAGAAAGTGGCATTTCTCTGGAACAGTTTTCCGTAAGGTGCTCCGCACAATACTTTGTCGCATGTACGGGTTATCGACAATTTCACTCACTGAACCCGTTAATGTTTCAATCCTTGTCGCGTACCAACTCAACTGCTCTCCCCGCCTTCGGGGACTGTTTTGGATCTCAGCTATGAGTGTGTCTTCGCTCTGTCGCACTGTGAACATTTTTAGGAATCGATCCTTAAAAGTTTCCCACTGTTTTATTTCCGACCATTCGTCTCTACCAAGGGTCTCGGCCGCGAATCCGGTGCACCTTTGTACTACTTCGTTAATCCGGTACTCGTCGGTCCACTCGGCACTTCTCATCCGCCAACCTAAGTGTGTCAAAAAATCAGCTGCGGGAAATATAGATGGATACTCGAGGCCTTTCACGTTTGCGCCGTCAAAGCGTAAAGGTGAATCTTTGACTCGTGGCGCCTTTACCACCAGGGCACAGAAAGGGGGCATGGCCTGCTGCGTTCCCTGTGTCACCACGGGGTTCGGAGCGGCAGGCTGTTCGTCGATGTTTGAGGCGTCGGTTTCACTGTCGGTGGTGTCGACGTCGACCGGGTTCCTTCTCGACGGAGCGGCGTCGGCGCGTGCTTGTAGGCGCCGCACTTGCTCCTCCAATTCGAGGATTTTCCGGTCTTTCTCGTCGTCGCCCATTTCCAAATTTGGGAGATATTGGTCTTGTGCATTTGCCATTCTTGTTTTCTCTGCACGGGTCTGCACTGGCATTCACCTGTCTCTTCGCATGTTTTTTTTTTTTTTTTCTCGTGAAGATCCGTACTGCGCTGCCACCACTGACGTATTGCTTTTCTTTGCTACGTGTTAATTATTAGTACCTGACGGTTACAAGGTAAGAATGGACAAGCAGTAATTCCTTTGCTTATATTTATTCTAGAGTACAACACAACTTCGGCGCCTCAATGCCCCCACCCTATGACTATCACAATCTATGATCTATTCGTGCCCCGGGCAAAGTTCTAACTAACTGTGTCTGCCCTGGGTGGTTCTTGAAATACCCCCAGGGGCAGGGCGTGGCTTGACATCCAATCCTGCCAATGAAATCAAGTGACATCTAGTCCTGCAAATCAACGCCAGGTTCGAAGTGGAGTCCCTCCTATTTCCGGGGAGGAGCTGTTTCAACAAGCCTATAGAACGGAAAAGTTCCAGGTCAGAGCGTGGCTATTGGGCATCTCTCCAGGGCATGTACATACGTACGGGCCACATGTTTGTGTTTCTTGTGGTTTAGGAAATGGCTAACTTCCTGGCCTTTCCTATCCTCTCCAGGTACTCGATGCCAGATCCTAAGTCTCATGGTTCCGGTCATATATCTCCTTGACACTTTCTACAAACATTGGCCGTACCGCAGAAAACAAGCCTCCCACACTAGTTCCAGGTGCCTAGCCATAAATCTTGGTGGTCCCAAGGGAAGACATGGTCTGCACCCAAAACTCAATAAAAGTGAGGGCATGTAATAAAATATCTGTGCCCTCGACCAACCGTTACCCCTCAAGATTTGTTACAAGTTTCAGATTCTGGCTTCAGCATGACGGACTGGCTTCAGCATGACGGAAGTCATGCGACAGGCAGATTGCATATTCCTAGACTTCCAGAAAGCGTTTGACACTGTTCCACATGGGAGACTTATTAGGAAGCTGCACTCAATGGCTAGAATAGGTGGAAATGTCTTGGAATGGATAAAAACTTACTTAGAAGGAAGGGAACAGAGGGTTAGAGTAAGACACTCAGTGTCTGAATGGAGAAGAGTTAGTAGTGGAGTTCCACAGGGTTCAGTTTTAGGGCCACTTTTGTTCCTTGTATATGTAAATGACCTACCAGAGTCTGTAAATTCATTCATGAATATGTTTGCAGATGATGCAAAGATTGTGAAGAAAGTAAAAAACGAGAACAATGGTAGAGAACTTCAGGAGGATCTAAATAATTTGCATGAGTGGTCAGAAAAGTGGCTAATGAAATTCAATACCTCAAAATGTAAGGTAATGAGAATGGGTACAAGTGCAAGAAGGCCCAAGCTTGACTACTCGGTGGCTGGAGTACAACTTCAAGAGACAGAAAATGAGAGAGATCTAGGAGTAAACATACTGGCAGATTTGTCTCCAGAAATACATATAAATGGCGTAGTAAGGGCAGCATATGCATTCTTATCAAATGTAAGGGTAGCCTTCAGGCACATGGACAAGGAAATGTTCAGAAATATTTATGTAACCTATGTGAGGCCAAAACTCGAATATGCAGCCCCCTTTTGGAATCCGCACTTGAAAAAGCACATAGCTAAGCTTGAAAAAGTTCAAAGACATGCCACGAAACTGGTGCCAGAAATACGCAATCTCGGTTATGATGAGAGGCTGAGGGAATTAGACTTGCCATCACTCGAAGCTAGAAGAGTAAGGGGGGATATGGTGACAGTCTTTAAATTCCTTCATGGTTATGATAGAGTGGATAGGGATCGATATTTCGATATGGCTGGCTCTAGAACTAGAGGTCATAGTTTGAAGCTTGGTAAGAAAACTTCTTTGCAGGATGTAAGGAAATACTTTTTCAGTGTAAGAGTAGTTGATAATTGGAATTCGCTAAGCGAGGAGGTAGTTAATGCTATCTCAATCCATAGTTTTAAGGACAGTCACGATAAGTATCACTAAGTCTAAAATGGAACCGATCAGGAGACGGGAAGATACGAGCTTTGGGCTCTTTCCCGTAAACACAATTAGGTAATCACAATTAGGTAATCACACACACACACACCCACACCCGCGCGCGATCTGCTTATGCAGAGAATGTGTGTCAAAAAACTTCATCAACCCTTCAATAGTTTCTCATCGAAAATCGGCATTTTCCTTCCATTTACCTTTCATTCTCGGAAGGGCCGTCATGGCAGATGCTTTCAAAACTTTGAAAATATCGACAAGTTGCAGATTATAATCTTTTCAGAGAAGCCACTACAACTCCTATATTAATTTTTTTTCCATTTTCATTCCTTTATCATATGTACGCATTATTGCGTAGAAACGCACATTGAGATGTGCATGCTGTCTTGGGGGGGGGGGGGGTTATGCTTGGGCTGCAACAATAAGGACCAGAAATTCTGCCTCTTCGTTCAGTGACAGAAAATCTAAATTAATTTAGCTTCGGTATATTCACTATGTACAAAGGAACAGCGTTAAGATTTGTCGTTTCCTAGTAAACTTCTTTAGTCTGTCTGTGAAAAAGGCCGGCCAGTTACCGAACTACCTGAAGCTTGAACGTAATATGGATATTATTGTCTTGTAGGCTTTGGTTCATGAAAAATCTATAATATAAGAGTTCTCTAATATTAGTTCGGATACTGTCTGCTTCCGGTTCGCTTTTTTATTTCATAAGCTTCCAACACATTATTTCGTCCTTAAACAAGCTTTCGGCAAAATGAAGTAATAATAATAATAATAATAATAATAATAATAATAATGATAATAATAATAATAATAATGATAATAATAATAATAATAATGATAATAATAATAATAATAATAATAATAACAATAATAATAATCATCATTATCATAACCACCATAATCATCGTCATCATCATTACAGACGTCGTCGTCATCATCATCATATCCATTTTGCTTTTTATTTTCCTACTAAAACATATAAAAAAACAACAACAAAATAATACTAAGAAAACACGGTACTAAAACTGAAGATTTTTTCTTTTATATGGCCCCATTTTCCAGTTCCATTCCAAAAAAAATTCAGATATAAGGAAGACATAAAAAGTCCAGATCTTGACCATAAACTTAGATTTACGATAAATATAACATTCCCTACACTTCAGAGCTCTCTCTCTCTCTCTCTCTCTCTCTCTCTCTCTCTCTCTCTCTCTCCTCTCTCTCTCTCTCCATTTTTATGTCTTATATCGTTCCTAGATTCAAATTAATTTTTTTTAGCGTCGGATTTTCTCTCGCTCTCACTCGCACCATTTTTAGCTTAGTTTAAAAATCCTCGCACTCACAGTTACTAAGATCCAAGTTCAATCCCAGGAACTGCCGAATATTTTTTTTTACAATACTTCCACGTGAATTCTCTTATGAGACCTTTAAGTCACGTTGGGATAGTAGAGAAGTGACTCAAGGAGTCTCAACGAGGTAATCCTTAACACAAACCATTCAAAAATTTTTATAAAATATATTCAACATAATTTACTTCACCCTTATTGCTTTAATATATCCGTTTTTGAAGTTTTACAGTTTCAAACGGATTTTCCTAAGCTTTATAAAAAAAAATCTTAGTTTTAAATATTATATTTCAAAGTCATATAATATGCGGTAGACAATTACAATAGTATCAATATCAGTGAGAAAAGTGACACATGGAGGAAGAGTATGAAAGAGAAAGGAAAAAAAATCCACTTTCCGAGGAAGAACAACGAAAATAAGCATGAGTAACTTGGCGAAAGGGGGAAAAATAAGCAAGAGTAAGATAGAAAATAAGGACAGACCAGGGCTATCAAAGTGTAGCCCCATAAGCATAACGCTTTTTGAGGTAGAAGAAGTAGTATGATCTATGGTGTCCAGAAGGACGCTGGGAGGTGATGAATAGCCGTCGTTTTATTGATGCCGTTGCCTTCACCAATAACATCCATTACATTTCTCCCTCTTTTTTATTGGTCTTTTCCTTACCTCTCTCTCTCTCTCTCTCTCTCTCTCTCTCTCTCTCTCTCTCTCTCTCTCTCTATATATATATATATATATATATATATATATATATATATATATATATATATATATATATATATATATATATATATATATATATATATATATGTGTGTGTGTGTGTGTGTGTGTGTGTGTGTGTGATATATATATATATATATATATATATATATATGTATCGATGAAAATATTTTGAGGTAATATAAGTGGAAAATTAATTTAAAATACGATAAAATAAGGATATATATCCTTAATAACTTATTAGTATATTACCGGCTGATTGTACATAAGCTAAAAAAATGGAAGCAAATTTTGATATGTAAGCATTTTATAGATGTAGCCTAACTGTAGAGAAATATATGACGTAACAAAAACTTATTGTTATAAATGATTGGATAATCATGGAATCTATTTCAAACTGTAATAGTTATCATCCTAAACGGACTGATAGATAAATAAATTAATGAAAGTGCATATATATATATATATATATATATATATATATATATATATATATATAGATGGATAGATAGATAGAAAAGATAGATAGATAGATAGATAGAGACAGATAAATTTAGAGAGATAGAAATATATATAAATATATGCATAAATACATAAATAAGAAAATGAAGATAATAAGTGAATAACCGAGATTATAAATGAAACTCTGAAAGTAATATGAAATCCACAAACTCTTCAAATTTGGCATCATCGGAAACCTACTCAGGAATGTACAACAGCTACTATGGGGAACATGACAATCCTTTATCTTCTACAACGTTGCGGCAACACTTTAACACACAACATATCAGTATGTTACAAATCACAAACTCAGGATGAAGTTCAGCACCAATAATCTCTCTCTCTCTCTCTCTCTCTCTCTCTCTCTCTCTCTCTCTCTCTCTCTCTCTCTCTCTCTCTCTCTCTCTCTCTCTCTCTCTCTCTTTATATATATATATATATATATATATATATATATATATATATATATATATATATATATATATATATATATATATATATATATATATGTTTCTCATATGCGTTTACTGAAGCATATAAGATATGAAGGAGAAATAGATAAATAGAGAGAGAGAGAGAGAGAGAGAGAGAGAGAGAGAGAGAGAGAGAGAGAGAGAGAGAGAGAGAGAGAGAGAGAGAGAGAGAGCAAACAAACAAAACAAACAAACTTTATTTCCATTCAAGGGATTACTTCAATGGACTCTCAGTTAAAATAGATTTTAATTCGATCTCAACCCAACTCATGAATGCTTAGATCAATGTTTTAGAGATACAAAACCTGAAGACAGAGCTTTACTCATATATATATATATATATATATATATATATATATATATATATATATATATATATATATATATATATATATATATATATATATATATATATATATATATATATATATATATATATATATATATATATATGTGTGTGTATGTATATAAGCATTCATAAGTTGGCTTGAGATCGAATTAAAATCTATTTTAACTGAGAGTCCATTGAGGTAATCCCTTGTATTGTATATCATGCAAAAGATTCTCTCTCTCTCTCTCTCTCTCTCTCTCTCTCTCTCTCTCTCTCTCTCTCTCTCTCTCTCTCTCTCTCTCTCTCTATTTATCCATCTATCTATCTATCTATCTATCTATCTCTCCTTCATATCTCATATGCTTCAGTAAACGAACTATTCATCCACAACTAAAAAGACGCTTTTAACGACCAAAGAACAAGTTCTTTCAAACATTGTTTAAAGGTTTCCAAAGTCGAGAATTAAGGTTAAATTGCAGCAATTCTAGAGAAAGTTCTTAACGAGGTAAGTAACCTTTAACAAATATTTTCCTTTCCGAGGAGTGAGAAAAGTGCAAAACATATTTTCGGAGTAACAGACAGTGTGGAATCAATCAACGATTACCATGGATAGCCATTCAAGGCCCCCAATATCTGGATGATGGTGACAATGACTTAGTCACATCCAGTTGATCATTACATGACTGCAATCAACGCTGCAGGTTTTGGGAGAAATGACTGATATACTTAGATATAACAAGAAAAATAATGAACGGACAATAAATGAGATATAAGTGCGGACTGTAGAGTTCTATAAATGCTAAATCTATTTATATATCTATCTATCTATCAATCTATCAATCTATTTATCAATCTATCTATCTATATATATGTGTGTGTTTGTATCTTTATGTGTGTGTGCATGTACATATGTATGATATATGTACTGTATATATATATATATATATATATATATATATATATATATATATATATATATATATATATATATATATATATATATATATATATATATATATATATATATATATATATATATATATATATATGATTTCTTCCTTTTCTTCTTAAAATCCGTTTATCGGAGAAATGTCTCTCGAATACATTGCTCCACATATAAATTAATGTATATACTAAGCATGTTGAGCTGACAGGGATTACCACAGGATTGACGCTACCCACTTCTTCTTATTCCCATATGCTTCTTGCGAAGAGAAGCTATATGAATCACAAAGGGAAGCTGAACTTGGGGACTCATCGTATGCAACATATTTAGAGTGAAACGCATCTAAGCAAAGCTATGCGAAAAAGCCTCCAGTTGCATCTCCTAATTTCGACTGATTTTATGGTTGTCAAATTCAAGAGGCCGTCTCTAAACCTTTTCTCCGTATTACAACATATAAATAAAATTAAATACTGAATACAAACAGATACGAAAAAGAACAAATAATATACACATTTATAAGCGTACATATTATTCCGTCATATGTGCCCAGAAAGCTCAAAAATCCTCAGGGGATCTTCTTTTCCACTCCTCTACCGCCAATCAAACTATGATTTTGTGCAAACAGCAATTTGTTCCCTACCAATTACATCACCCAATGAAACCTCATCATCACGCCATTCATACAACGAAGGAGAGGGAGAGAGAGAGAGAGAGAGAGAGAGAGAGAGAGAGAGAGAGAGAGAGAGAGAGAGAGAGAGAGAGAGAGAGAGAGAGAGAGAGAGAGAGAGAGAGAGAGAGAGAGATTTTCCCCCAACCCCTATTTCTCCTGTGACTGAATAGGCTTTCATTAGAATCTCGATTGCCTTTGCTTTGGCCTGCCAAACAACATCCCCGTAGGCCTACGTAGCTATGCGGGTAATTTGAGCCCTAAGGACACCAAATTAGTACAGTAGTAGCGGTTAGGGGAAAGATTTACTGTAGAATTTGTAAGATTTCACATGGGGAAAATACGTTGCGGTTTTGTTATTTGGAATATCATGTGACATTGCTGTTGCTGTTTTATGCATCCTATAAGACGGCTATCCACAAACAACAGCTAGAGATCAGAAAGCCAAACAGCTCGCATGCAAATGTATAAAAATTTCTCTTATCTCTCTCCTTCCAATATCTTTTGATTGTAGTCAAATGGCTTAAGCACT
>JAXCGZ010000658.1:2500-22500 GCA_037179515.1 Halocaridina rubra
AAAAGGTGCACCGGTCTACAGCGGCAGACCAGGGAGACGCAAACGCTGCACAAAGAATTAATTGTATTGATCTGTGAACAACGTCTACGTCATCTCTACCCGCCTACACACACACACACACACACACACACACTATATATATATATATATATATATATATATATATATATATATATATAT
The DNA here is from genome assembly GCA_037179515.1 of Halocaridina rubra. Classification (NCBI taxonomy): domain Eukaryota; kingdom Metazoa; phylum Arthropoda; class Malacostraca; order Decapoda; family Atyidae; genus Halocaridina; species Halocaridina rubra. The sequence continues at coordinate 2,681 of JAXCGZ010000658.1, forward strand.
ATATATATATATATATATATATATATATATATATATATATATATATATATATATATATATATATAATTTTTTTTTGCCTGACTATGGCTTTATATGTATTATTGTCTTTTACTATTTTTTTTTTTGTGTGACACCAGGACGGATCCCCCCCCCAAAAAAAAACTGCCCTCATCCAGGTTGCGCACGAAGAAAACTTAAAGTAAAGAACAGATATGTGGAGTGTTGTAACTTGTCAGATATATAACGAATAGCCAACAATATTCGGTGATTATGTAGGCATAAAAAAAAGAAACGTGATTGAAAAGAGACTTGACATCGAACTGTCCTGGACAGACCTATTTATGTCTTAAAGACCTTCGAACGTAGTATTGCAACGGGTGGCTGTGCTATGGGCTAACCTACTACTTACATTGGCTGTCTTATTATGTTTAATATTTATTTATTTGAGGGTTATTGAATTTTTTTTATTTTTATATATATATATATATATATATATATATATATATATATATATATATATATATTATATATATATATATATATATATATGTAGTCGCCGTGGCTCAAGCGGTAGCGTCCGCGACTCTGAGGCGTCAGGTCGAGGGTTCGCGCCCCGTTACGGTCTGAGGATAGCAAGGGCATGCACTCAGGGTAACGATTACATCTGCCAAAACAAGTCCTTCGTAAGAAGGCAACCGTCCTAGCCCTTGGTAGAAAAGGGAGTCCGTGACGTAATACCGGAACAACAACATATATATATATATATATATATATATATATATATATATATATATATATATATATATATATATATATATATATATATATTTGTGTGCGTGTGTGTAAATGGCTACGGAAGGAAACTGAAAGAAATTTTGGATCCTTAGCGCTTTCAAGTTTATTAATTATCTTCAGAGGAATCTGAGTTGTACACATTCAGATTCCTTTGAAGTTAAGTAATGAACTTGAAAGCGGTATGGATCTAAAAAAAAATTAAATTTCCTTCCGTAGCCATTTACATATTCAGAATATTCACGTGTTTCCCGTCATAATCGAATCATACACACACACACACCTTGACCAGCATAGTTTGCAAAGTTATGGAGAAACTACTAAGGAAACATATCTCTCTTCACTTGGAATCCTTCAACTTTTTGTCAGTGAGGCAACATGGCTTCAGAGAAGGTAGATCAACAGTAACAAACTTATTAGAATTTTATGATGAGGTAAGCCAAATCTTACAGGAAAGAGAGGGCTGGGCAGATTGCATATTCCTAGACTTCCAGAAAGCGTTTGACACTGTTCCACATGGGAGACTTATTAGGAAGCTGCACTCAATGGCTAGAATAGGTGGAAATGTTTTGGAATGGATAAAAACTTACTTAGAAGGAAGGGAACAGAGGGTTAGAGTAAGACACTCAGTGTCTGAATGGAGAAGAGTTAGTAGTGGAGTTCCACAGGGTTCAGTTTTAGGGCCACTTTTGTTCCTTGTATATGTAAATGACCTACCAGAGTCTGTAAATTCATTCATGAATATGTTTGCAGATGATGCAAAGATTGTGAAGAAAGTAAAAAGCGAGAACAATGGTAGAGAACTTCAGGAGGATCTAAATAATCTGCATGAGTGGTCAGAAAAGTGGCTAATGAAATTCAATACCTCAAAATGTAAGGTAATGAGAATGGGTACAAGTGCAAGAAGGCCCAAGCTTGACTACTCGGTGGCTGGAGTACAACTTCAAGAGACAGAAAATGAGAGAGATCTAGGAGTAAACATACTGGCAGATTTGTCTCCAGAAATACATATAAATGGCGTAGTAAGGGCAGCATATGCATTCTTATCAAATGTAAGGGTAGCCTTCAGGCACATGGACAAGGAAATGTTCAGAAATATTTATGTAACCTATGTGAGGCCAAAACTCGAATATGCAGCCCCCTTTTGGAATCCGCACTTGAAAAAGCACATAGCTAAGCTTGAAAAAGTTCAAAGACATGCCACGAAACTGGTGCCAGAAATACGCAATCTCAGTTATGATGAGAGGCTGAGGGAATTAGACTTACCATCACTCGAAGCTAGAAGAGTAAGGGGGGATATGGTGACAGTCTTTAAATTCCTTCATGGTTATGATAGAGTGGATAGGGATCGATATTTCGATATGGCTGGCTCTAGAACTAGATGTCATAGTTTGAAGCTTCGCAAGAAAACTTCTTTGCAGGATGTAAGGAAATACTTTTTCAGTGTAAGAGTAGTTGATAATTGGAATTCGCTAAGCGAGGAGGTAGTTAATGCTATCCCAATCCATAGTTTTAAGGACAGGTACGATAAGTATCACTAAGTCTAAAATGGAACCGATGAGGAGACGGGAAGATACGAGCTTTGGGCTCTTTCCCGTAAACACAATTAGGTAATCAATTAGGTAATCACACACACACACTCACACACACACACACACATATATATATATATATATATATATATATATATTATATAATATATATATTATATATATATATATATTATATATATATATTCAACCTTGAGCCATTGGTTATTATTTTGTAATTTCATTTTTTTCTTTAAATTTCTCGCTCTCACTCCTACTCTGCTTGTGGCATGTCTTCATACTATAACTGTAATTATTATTATTTTTACAGTAATAAAGAATATTCTCTCTCTCTCTCTCTCTTCTCTCTCTCTCTCTCTTCTCTCTCTTCTCTCTCTCTCTCTCTCTCTCTTCTATTCTCCTATATATATATATATATATATATATATATATATATATATATATATATATATATATATATATATATATATATATATATATATATATATATATATATATCTTCAACCTTGAGCCATTGGTTATTTAATTGTAATTTCACTTTTTTCTTCAAATTTCTCTCTCTCTGCTCTTGGCATGTCTTCATACTATTACTGTAATTATTATTATTTTTACAGTATTAAAGAATATTCTCTCTCTCTCTCTCTCTCTCTCTCTCTCTCTCTCTCTCTCTCTCTCTCTCTCTCTCTCTCTCTCTCTCTCTCTCTCTCTCTCTCTCTCTCTCGTCAATACATACTCTTCATATGTACAAATGGAATAAGTGTAAGTTTGGTGAAAACGGTGAAGAGTTTTACATGAATAGTAGAGCATATGTGAGAGTTGAGAATGGTATGAGATTGGTTTGAGGTGAATGTAGGGTTATGTCAAGGTTGTGTAATGTCGCCATGGTTGAACAATATATATATGCATGGAGTGGTAATGAAAGTAAATGAAATAGTATTAGACAGAGGCTTGGAACTTGTGGGTGAGGATGGAAGGTTTTGGAAATTGATTCAGTTGCTATTTGCAGATGATATTGTACTGGTGGCTGATATGAACATGAATTGAATCATTAGGTCATTGAAGTTGTTAGGGTGTGTGAAAAAAGGAAGTTGTGGGTGAATACTGGTAAGAGTAAAGTCATGAGATGCACGAGGAGTGCTAATGTTGGCAGACTGAATGTAGGGGTGAATGGGGAGTTGCTTGAAGAAGTTGAGATTTTTAAGTGATTTGGGTCTCAGGTATCAAAGAGTGGACGAGTGGATGTAGAGGTAAGTAACAGAGCGAAGGAAGCAAGTAATGTCTAGGTGGGTTAAAAAGTGTATTTAGAAATAGATATATGGGAATGAATGCAAAGAGAAAGGTATATGAAGGTGTGATTGTACCGACAGCATTGTATGACGCAGGGACTTGGAATGCAAGAGAGGATGAAAGGAACAAGTTGAATGTAATGGAGATGAGGTGTTTGAGAACTATGATTGGTGTATCTAGAATAGATAGAGTAAGAAATGAGGATGTCAAGCAGAGACGGATGTTGAAAGGAAACTGTCGGATAGTTTAGAGCTGAGAGTGTTGAGTTAGTTTGGACACATTGAAAGTATGAATGATGAACGAATAGTCAAGAGAGTGTGGAGTGCAGAAGTGATTGGAGTTAGGTTAAGAGGGAGACCTAGAAGGAGATGGATGGATGGCGTGAAAATTGAATTGAATGAACGTGGAATATCAGTGGGTTTTCTAAAAATATTAAACCTCAATGAAAAAGGTTGTCTATGAGGTTTGATATTTTTAGAAAACCCACAAATAATCTACCTTATGTGCATTTTTATTTTGTTCATGATTTCAAAATAAAGAAATCTATCTTTTCTTTAATGTTTCTCCGGGCTCTCCTTATTGTAAGTCAAGAATTCTTTGATGCTAAGACTGATAAAATCTTTGATATTGGAGAAAATCTTTGTTATACCAATTGGTTCTTAAATACCTGCTTCAGTGCTGCAAAACGCACATTTCACAGACCTCACCTCCCCGACACTAGCGTGGTTTCGAATTTTGATAATACCCTAGTTATTCCCTTTTTTAAGGGATGGCATAGCTTAGTCAAGATATGGAGAACATTAAATGTCCGTTTAGTTTTCATATATGAAAATACTTTTTGAAAAATGTGGATTAAAAACAGTCCTGTTTCCACTTCTATTATTATGAATAAGATTCCATGTAAAGATTGTGATAAGTATTATGTTGGTTAGACTAGCAAATCATTAGAATTTCGTGTCAATCAACATAAATATAACATTCGAAATTGTCAGTCTTCCAGTGCTTTGTTCAAGCATTATGCTGATTGCGGTCACCACACTGACTGGAACATTGCTTCCATCTTAGTAAGAAGTAATGATACTATTACTAGACACATCTTGGAATCTGCAATAATTAAGTTAACCGAGCACCAAAATATTAACTTGAGTCATAGTTTATTTGTAATTGATCCCATATTATCAAGTATGCTTTATTCAAGTTTGAAAATTGTAAATTTTGGAAATATAGTTCTTTTTATCTTCTCTTTTTTTTTTATATCCATAATTGATTTATTCTTACTTAAAAAATAAGTGTTATTAAGTGTTTTTTCTTTTATTATTACTATTATTTCACCGTTACTTTTATCATCTCATAATTAATATATTATTAGCATTATAGTAATATTATTGTTAATATTAACGTTTTGTTTTTTTTTCTGATTTTTCGTGATTACTGCTTATATCATTATTTTCCTTATTATTGTACTGTTGTTATTTTTATTCTTGGTTAGTATTGTGTCTATAATTATTATATTTGTTATTATTATCATTCTTTTTATTATTATTGCTATTATTATTTCTAGTGTTATTATTATTATTATTACTATTATTATTATTATTATTATTATTATTATTAAATTTAATGTGTTCGTATTATATCTCTATTTTTTGTAGTGATCATTTTGTAAATACTCGTGTGGAAGAGTGTCCGTGGGCCCCCTGAAAACTGCCCATAACCCACAGGTAAAAACACTTATGGCCAAGGGAATATATAGTCACCACAAATATATCCATAGTTTGAAAGAAATTTATGAACAGTTTCAGTGAATGGGAAAGCTGACAGGCTTCCCGTATATTAATGTGTATATCGTACACACATACGCGCCTACGCACACACGCACACAAACACGTGCCTTCCTAAAATCTTCCGATGCCGTTGGCTCATATTTATTTTCAAAGAACGAGTTCCATGGACGTTGTGCGTCGGTACATACCTTTACCCAGTTCCTTCTACGGGACCCCTACACGTGAGTGGGAACGTGAGAGCGATTCTATGGGCGAAGAAATGGGTTTAGCGTTTAACATGTACGGTTACTAGCCATATATATATATATATATATATATATATATATATATATATATATATATATATATATATATATATATATATATATATATAAATCATATTTTACCTCTGATCGGGACTCAGACCTAGGACACATAATTACTTTGTCAAGGCTCTATCAACTACACCACTGAAGGTCTAAAGGAGAAACAAACCTTACAACTTAACTGCTATACTAGGAATGAGTGTATTCTATCTGAATGTCTTTTTGTTTATGTTACAGCTTCTAACCTCACTCGTAGCTTCGTTTTTTGCATTTAATTCAAGTTTCAGCCATATAGGCATTAATGCTAATTAAATAAACACATTAACATTCGTGAAAACATGAATCATATTTTACCACTGACCGGGACTCGAACCTAAGTCACATAATTACTGTACCAAGGCGCTATCAACTCCACCACTTAAGGACTAAAGGAGAAACAAACCTGACAGCTTAACTGCCTATATAGCTGAGATTTGAATTAAATGCAAAAAACGAAGCCACGAGTATCTATAGACCTGCACTCGTGTTTCTATTTGTAACATTAATATATACCTTAAGAAAGAAGGAAACTTAGGTCACAGTGTTAGCGGCTACTGATATCAGACTTCATTCTTTGCCATGTAGTAGGTTGGCCCATGGTACCAACCGCCCGTTGTGATACTACAGCTGAAGGGTATTGTGGACTTAAACTGTCCAGGACAGTTCGATGTTAAAGTCTTCCTTCAGTTACGGTTCTCTTTCTATACCTACATCAACAACAAATATTCTTGGATATTCGTTACACATGTCTTATTAGCCCTTTGCATCTGATATTTCACAATACCATCCCATCTCTGTTTCCTTCGTGCCCAGGCCCGATGAGGATAGTTTTATGCCCGTCCTGGTGTCACAATCATAAAAAAAAAAAAACTTCTTTGCAAACTTTTCTTAAGAAGCTTCAGACTATGACCCCTAGTTCTAGAGCCAGCCATATCAAAATATCGATCCTTATCTACTCCGTCAAAAACCATGAATAAATTTACAAACTGACCATATCCCCCCTCATTCTTGTAGCTTCAAATGATGGTAAGTCTAATTCCCTCAGCTTCTCATCATAACTGAGATTGCGTATTTCTGGCACCAGTTTCGTGGCATGTTTTTGTATTTTTTGCAGCGTATTTGTGTGCTTTTTCAAATGTGTATTCCAAAGGGTGCTGCATATTCAAGCTTTGGCCTCACATAGGTTACATAAATATTTCTGAACATTTCCTTATCCATGTGTCTGAAGGCTACCCTCACACTTTTTAAGAAAGCATATGCAGTCCTTACTATGCCATTTATATGCGTTTCCAGAGGCAAATTTGCCAATATGTTACTCCAAGAGATCTATCATTTTCCAACTCTCGAAGTTCTGCATTTGCTATGTTAGTTGGACAGAGTGTCGAAAGACAAAGTGTCGAAGGTCAAAGTGTCGAAAGAACTTAACCTAACCTAAGCCTTCGATATTTTGTTCAACACTGTCCGCGCACGATATGCTATTGAGTATCCAAGCTTGGGTAAATTTTGTTGTTGTCTGCTAAGCAATTAGAAAGTGGATGTATTTATTAGACTAAATAAACAATGACATACAGAAACACACACACCCACACATACACGCTGAATTTAGTTAGTTAATGGTGTGTAATTGCACAACCTTTGTGTGTGTGTGTGTGTGTGTGTATATACCTGTGCATTTATGTGTGTTTTGTGTTTTTACCAAAAAATCAAAAGCCGTTGAAATTACTAAAGAAGTAAAGAATGACATGCCCCAACGCGCGTGCGCCCACGCACACATAAATTAAAGTTGGTCACTTATGCGGTGTCATGCAACCTTTGTATATATGTATATTTTTTGTTATTTGTAAAAAAAAAAATAAACCATTGGTTTGTTAACAATATAAACAATAATATCCAGAAACACACACACACATATGCTAGGTGGTCACTCAAGTGTTGTGTATGTGTATATCTGTATATGTTCCGGTTTTACGTCACGGACTCCCTTTTCTACCAAGGGCTAGGACGGTTACCTTCTTGCGAAGGACTTGTTTTGGCAGATGTAATCGTTACCCTGAGTGCATACCCTTACTAACCTCAGACCGTGACGGGGCGCGAATCTTCGACCTGATGCCTCCAAGTCGCGGACGCTACCACTTGAACCACGGTGACTACTAAATATACACACACTTATACAGGTATGTGTATACCTGTATATGTGTGTATATATATGTTGTTTGCTAATCGATTGTAACAATAGTGCAGCTAGTATACTAAGTATACAATCTCCTTTGTCTGTAGCTTTCTTCCATGCATGCACTCAGGGTAACAATTACATCTGCCAAAATAAGTCCTTCGCAAGAAGGCAACTGTTCTAGCCCTTGGTAAGAAAGGGGGTGCATGACGTAAAAACCGGAACAAGTCTGTTTTTACTATCCTCTTATATGCTAGCTTTCGGTTTTGTCTTAAATTTTACAGCCAAATGTCCTTCTTAACACCAACTCTTTCCATTTATTTGATATCATGACCAGCACCGAATTCAGATGACTTGCCTCCCTGGAGGCTGGAGCAATAAACAGAGTAAATAATGATATGCTGTTAAAGCATATACTTATTGTGTGTGCACGCTCTCGTATGTGTGTGCACGTTCTTGTGAGTGTGTAAGTTTTTTCCTGAATATTTATATCCTGAAGCTATAACTTTCTCAAACTACCAAAATTGACATTTTTGGAATACAAATTTAGGATCAGGATTAGTGACCCAGTATATTATATGACCCCCGGAAATTGTTAGGGTAGTTTAGGTTGAATAGATTATGTTAGGCATTAACCTAACCTAGCATAACCTGGCCTAACAGTTTAAGTGGTTATTTAATGTACTGATGGTGGCTCATTTTTATTTGATCCTACTTCTGTATGTACACGTGTGCTTATTTATTTATTTTCTTGCTGTTTATTGAACAGTTAGAAAGCTGGTACATTCGATAGCAAACATCTTTTGAAAACAAGTTTTTGTGCATGATGTATACTTGCGTTACTAGACTACACTCGCATCATTTATTTGTTTGTTTATTTACTTCCAGTTCCTCTTCCTGATTCTTTGTCCAGTTTTGTTTTTTTTAGCAAGTGTGGTTACGAGAGTCATGTGCCACGTGTGGTTACGAGAGCTATGTGCCACGTGCGACTTGCGATGCAAGTCACACGTAGCACATGGGACGTGTCACGCCATTTCGGTGTGAAAGGTTTCCTAGATTTCCGGATGTACGTTTTTACCTGGCGTGCCACTGGCATGCCACGTGCGACGTGGCACTTTGGTGTGAAAGCGGTCTTATAGAAATAAAAATAGATTGATAGCAAGAGAGAGATTTACCACATGTTTGATTTAGGTCTCTCTCTCAAAAGGATCTTCCCAAGGATACATTGTGGTGGGTGCTTTGAGGAAGTATATTAAATGGATATAAAATTCGCATACCCCCCCCCCGCTTCGGAGAAAGGGGGGGGGTGGAGGATGAATCACCTCATTTAGTTGAATGCCGAGTTAAAATATCAGGAAATATGACGTAATTTGTATTTCCTTTGGGGAAAAAATCATTGTTGGTAGCACTGCCGACAGCGTGTTTTGCAGTGGTACCAATCCCTCATGGCGGAATTGAGGTGGTTGAATTAAGGAAACGAAAGAAAAATCAAATGAGATGTTGTCCTTGGGGTTAAATCCTTCTATAAATATCAGCATTAAAAATCAGGAAATATCACGTAATGAGTGTTTCCTCAGGGGAAAAAACGTTGGCAACACTGCAGACAGTGGTTTTTTTTTGCAATTTTGCCAATTCCATTTAAGGAGCCTATTGCGGTTGTTGCTCTAAGGAAGGAAATTAAGCAATAATGAAATTACGTAAAGTTTAAATATCAGGATATTTGACGTTATGAAACTTTCCTGTTATTGTCTTGTTGACGTATTGACATTGTAAAGTCTGATATTTTTTCAGGCAATTTTTTTTTGTTTTCTTTTTATTGCCATTATACTATTGGGCATATGTGTTCACTCACCTGATGGTTATAATGAGAATATGCATGGTTTGTGATTCCCCATCACCTGGCCATAAAGAAATCAGTATGTAATAGATGTAAAAGCACCTGCTATGTCCCAATTGGTCCCCGTTCGAATGGGTTGCACGCAGCCATGTTTGAGCTGGGGAATTAAGGCTGGATGTCCTTCCTTAAGCCCAGCGGTGGGGTCAAAACTGCGTTAAAAAATATGACTACTTATGTTACAAAGGGAAAAAGAAATAATGGATTACCTTAGCGCTTACGAGTATGATGATCCTCTCATCTTCAAAGAAATTGAGTTTTATATCCATAATTTAGAAATATGTATTTTTTAATTATTGATATATATTTTAGAATTGTTTATAATTATGTGCATTTATTAACTGCATATATCCCTATGGGTTTCTTTCATTATTTTTGTATTTCCATATTTTTTTTTAATTTTAATTATTATTATTGTTATTATTATTATTATTATTATTATTATTATTATTATTATTATTATTATTATTATTTAGCACGTTATCAAATATTGTAATGTATTGTGTTTACAATGCATACAAATATTTGGAATAGCCAAACAGATACACCAACGCACACATAGACACACACGCACACACACGATGCAACTATTGTTATTATAATTCAGAATCAGTGTGTTTCTTATAATAATATATAATTAACTTTTTTTCTTCTAACCGACACGGCGGTCGTGAGGTAACGCTGTAGGCAAAGCAGGTGTTGTATGAATGTACGTATGTATGTATGTAAGTATTTATTTAATTGTGCTCACGAGAGAGAGCTGTATGCTCGTAAGTGCCCATTTTTTGGTCGATTTCATTTTTTGTACACAAACAGTTTTCTATCCTTAAAACTATCTAACTATCTATTTATCAATATCTCTCTCTCTCTCTCTCTCTCTCTCTCTCTCTCTATATATATATATATATATATATATATATATATATATATATATATATATATATATATATATATATATATATATATATATATATATATATATATATATATCAGACACATTTTACGAGATATGTTTAAATAAAGGACAGAAAAAACTATATACAAATAAAATCACACGCACATGCAATAGCCACAATCCTCCTTGTAAGAATAGTGGCCGGGTCAGAGCATACACTCACCAAAAGCCAATTCACTCCAGTCACTCCTCTTAGCTCCTAGGTGGTAATAATGTGTTTGTTTGATCATTGTTAGTGCCTATATAGCAGGAGTTTGAATAGATCAGAAAAATATGCCACGAGTGAGGTTGGGAAGAAAGAGTAATATAAACGCAGAAATTCAGTAGTGTGTGTTCATTCCCTAGCTCCATCAGTTAGCTGATAGATTTCTCTTTGATCTTATAACATCTTTGGTACAGTTGGTAGCGCCTTGGCACACTAATTATGTGTCCTGGGCTCGTTTCCTTGCTAAGGGCATTATATATATATATATATATATATATATATATATATATATATATATATATATATATATATATATATATATATATGTAGGTTGACCCATGGCATCAACCGCCCGTTGCGATACTACAAATGAAGGGTCTTGTGGACTTAACTAAGACTGTCCATGACAGTCCGATGTTAAGTCAGCCTTCAGTTACGGTTCTCTTTCTATGCCTACATCAACACCGAATATTCTTGGATATTCGTTACATGTCTTCTTATCCCTTCACATCTGACATGTCACAATACTCCCCATCTCTATTTCTCTTTGTTTTATTCGGGCCCAGGCTCGATGAGGGTAGATTTTTTTTTTTTTTTTTTTTGGCCTGTCCTGGTGTCACAATCATATATATATATATATAATATAATATATATATATATATATATATATATATATATATATATATATATATATATATATATATATATATATATGTGTGATTACCTAATTGTGATTACCTAATTGTGTTTACGGGAAAGAGCCCAAAGCTCGTATCTTCCCGTCTCCTGATCGGTTCCATTTTTAGACTTAGTGATACTTATCATACCTGTCCTTAAAACTATGGATTGAGGTAGCATTAACTACCTCCTCGCTTAGCGAATTCCAATTATCAACTACTCTTACACTGAAAAAGTATTTCCTTACATCCTGCAAACAAGTTTTCTTCCGAAGCTTCAAACTATGACCTCTAGTTCTAGAGCCAGCCATATCGAAATATCGATCCCTATCCACTCTATCATAACCATGAAGGAATTTAAAGACTGTCACCATATCCCCCCTTACTCTTCTAGCTTCGAGTGATGGCAAGTCTAATTCCCTCAGCCTCTCATCATAACCGAGATTGCGTATTTCTGGCACCAGTTTCGTGGCATGTCTTTGAACTTTTTCAAGCTTAGCTATGTGCTTTTTCAAGTGCGGATTCCAAAAGGGGGCTGCATATTCGAGTTTTGGCCTCACATAGGTTACATAAATATTTCTGAACATTTCCTTGTCCATGTGCCTGAAGGCTACCCTTACATTTGATAAGAATGCATATGCTGCCCTTACTACGCCATTTATATGTATTTCTGGAGACAAATCTGCCAATATGTTTACTCCTAGATCTCTCTCATTTTCTGTCTCCTGAAGTTGTACTCCAGCCACCGAGTAGTCAAGCTTGGGCCTTCTTGCACTTGTACCCATTCTCATTACCTTACATTTTGAGGTATTGAATTTCATTAGCCACTTTTCTGACCACTCATGCAGATTATTTAGATCCTCCTGAAGTTCTCTACCATTGTTCTCGTTTTTTACTTTCTTCACAATCTTTGCATCATCTGCAAACATATTCATGAATGAATTTACAGACTCTGGTAGGTCATTTACATATACAAGGAACAAAAGTGGCCCTAAAACTGAACCCTGTGGAACTCCACTACTAACTCTTCTCCATTCAGACACTGAGTGTCTTACTCTAACCCTGTGTTCCCTTCCTTCTAAGTAAGTTTTTATCCATTCCAAGACATTTCCACCTATTCTAGCCATTGATTGCAGCTTCCTAATAAGTCTCCCATGTGGAACAGTGTCAAACGCTTTCTGGAAGTCTAGGAATATGCAATCTGCCCAGCCCTCTCTTTCCTGTAAGATTTGGCTTACCTCATCATAAAATTCTAATAAGTTTGTTACTGTTGATCTTCCTTCTCTGAAGCCATGTTGCCTCACTGACAAAAAGTTGAAGGATTCCAAGTGAAGAGAGATATGTTTCCTTAGTAGTTTCTCCATAAGTTTGCAAACTATGCTGGTCAAGGAAACTGGTCTATAGTTCAGAGCCGTATCCCTCCTTCCCTTTTTGAAGATAGGTATCACATTTGCTTGTTTCCAGCATCTTGGAATCTCCCCCGACTCCAATGACTCCTTAAATATGATACTTAGTGCCACTGATATTGTGTTTGCGCATTTTTTAAGCACATGAGGGGATATGTCATCAGGACCTGTAGCTTTATGAACATCTAAATCCATCAGCGCTTTGCATACCTCTGTGGCTGTAAGGTTGATGTTCTCTAATACCGGCCCTTGAGCTTCTATCACTGCAATCTGAGGGGGTGGGGTATTTTCTACTGTAAATACTGACTGAAACTCCTTGTTCAATTCTTTGCAGATCTCTTCGTCCGTCTCAGTGATGCTTCCATCCGCTCTCTTTAGCCTTAAAACCTGTTCTTTTACCTTCAGTTTTCCTCTGATAAAGCTGTGGAAAAGCTTGGGATTTTCTTTAGCCTTCCTGGTGATGTCCCTCTCATAATCTTTCTCTGCCTCTCTCCTTTTACTTAGGTAGTCATTTCTTGCTCTTTTGTAGGTTTGCCAGGCATTTATGTTTTTTCTCCTCCTATACCTTTTCCAGCATTTGTCTCTCCACTCCTTAGCTCTTTTACACCCATTATCGAACCATTTCTCTCTGGCATGAATTACACCTACTTTGGTGACAGGTATGCAGCAATCTACTATCTTCCCATATTTCTCACAAAAGATGTCATACATTTCTTGTACAGATTTGTTGTAAAATAAGGTTCTCCAGTCAATAACTGCAAAAAGCTCATTCATTTTGATGTAATCTCCTTTCTGATAGTTCCTCCTCATGTCCTCAGTGCCTCTACTCTCAGGAAGAATGTCTTCAATGATATACTCCATCAACAACACACAGTGGTCACTCTTTCCAATTGGTGGTTCATACTCAATATTTTCAATATCCAACACATTATCTGTGAACACCAGATCAAGTAGTGATGGCTCATCCCCACCCCTGGCTCTTGTTGGTTCCATTACATGTTGGTGTAGGAAATTCCCTTGTACGCAATCTAGGAATCTTGCCCCGAATGAGTCCTCACCACTGTGTGGGTCAAGATTTATCCAATCTATCTCTTTATGATTAAAGTCTCCCATAATCAAAATCCTACATTTTTTCTCCCGCGCCATGTTAACAACTGAGTTTATGACTTCAATCGTACCTATATGACTTTCCTCATAAATTTCAAGCCTATTTTGGTTCCTTGGTGGGTTGTATACAACAGTTATTATAATGCTCTCTGACCCAGTATTTATGCGAGCAACAAGAAATTCCCTGAACTCACTTTCTATAGCCAAGTTTATCTCTTCAACTTGAATCCTCTCACTTATGAGCAGTGCTATCCCTCCACCAGTCCTCTCAGATCTTGTGTGTGTGTGTTTGTGTGTGTTTGTGTTTGTGTGAATAATACTAATTAGTTACCATACAGTCTGAATTGACAGGAAAAGGTTCATTAAAGAAAACGACGTGAAATACATTTAGAGTACTTAATGATTTCGTGACGATCATCTTCAGAAGGTGACCAGATTAGGTCACTAAATTAATAAGTATTTTAAATATTTTATTGTTTTCTTTAATGGGCCCTTTCCTACTACATATATATATATATAATATATATATATATATATATATATATATATATATATATATATATATATATATATATAAACCCAAATGATACGTCAGTTTATATTGTTTGATCTTTTATATTGTTTGATAGATTTGTAGGCAGGTAGGTATCTAGGCAGGCAAGGAGAGAGAGAGAGAGAGAAAGAGAATACTAGTCTACACCTTTTTCTTACATAAACAATGATAATTTATCCAATAAATCGGTTTTCCGACCATGAATAGCCTGAAGTTCGCTGAGTTTCAAGACAGGAATATGTTCTTACACATTCAAGCAGTGCGTTGTTATTTCATTCAAATTCGCACACTGTCGAATGCTCTTCCTGTCTCAAGCCATCTCCATTATCATACGCTCGGGACTGTTAGTTTAATAGAATTTTGTATTGTCTACAAATTTCTTCTTCTTCAGCTCCCTTTTCTTCTTCTTCTTCTTCTTCTTCTTCTGTTTATGTGTGACCGTTCATTGTTTAATGACCGAATACCCTTCCGTAGACCAGTCCTGTTCATTTATCCGAACTTGAGTCCGGCACCGAATTGAACTGGTTAGGTCTTTCATCGGTTGGATTAATGACAAATCACATTTTCATAATAGGAATCGGGGGGAGGTAAGTGTAAGGACCTATTTGGTAAACAGCCGGGGGTGTGTGTGTGTGTGTGTGAGAGAGAGAGAGAGAGAGAGAGAGAGAGAGAGAGAGAGAGAGAGAGAGAGAGAGAGAGAGAGAAACTTGAATTACGCCTTAGGATTATATGACCAAAATTTAGACTCATTTAACGGATTAATCTGTTTATAAACAGTTCACATGATTAAATATGATTTTATGTGTTTAGTTTATCTGGTCATTGACTCAATCCTTGTGTTTATATATATTTGTTTAATTACATAGTTGCTTAATATATTTATTTGTTAACAGTTTAACGCATTTATTCTATTTATTTGTTTAATTAATCTGGTTCATAAGTTTATCCAAAGTTTATGTATTAATTAATTAATAAATTCATCAATAAATTATTATTTTTTTATTTATTTCTTATGGCTGTTAGACGGGCATCATCTCCCTAACTCTGCTACTGTGAACTCTCTCTCTCTCTCTCTCTCTCTCTCTATATATATATATATATATATATATATATATATATATATATATATATATATATAATATATATATATATATGAATCATTTTTTTACCCCGACCGGGACTCGAACCTAGGACTTATGATTACTAAGTCAAGGCGCTACCACTACACCACAGAAGGTTAAAAGGAACCCAACCTTATAGCTTATATCTGCTATACATAGGAATGAACGCATTCTAACTGAATGCCACTATGTTCATATTACAGATTCCCCAACCTCACTCGTGGCTTCATTTTAGCATTTAATTCGATTCCCAATCTCATTTGGGCCATGAAATAACCAAATAGCACATTACATATGTGAAAACATGAATCATTTTTTTTTTAACCCGACCGGGACTCGAACCTAGGACTTATGATTACTAAGTCAAGGCGCTACCACTACACCACAGAAGGTTAAAAGGAACCCAACCTTATAGCTTATATCTGCTATACATAGGAATGAACGCATTCTAACTGAATGCCACTATGTTCATATTACAGATTCCCCAACCTCACTCGTGGCTTCATTTTAGCATTTAATTCGATTCCCAATCTCATTTGGGCCATGAAATAACCAAATAGCACATTACATATGTGAAAACATGAATCATTTTTTTTTTAACCCGACCGGGACTCGAACCTAGGACTTATGATTACTAAGTCAAGGCGCTACCACTACACCACAGAAGGTTAAAAGGAACCCAACCTTATAGCTTATATCTGCTATACATAGGAATGAACGCATTCTAACTGAATGCCACTATGTTCATATTACAGATTCCCCAACCTCACTCGTGGCTTCATTTTAGCATTTAATTCGATTCCCAATCTCATTTGGGCCATGAAATAACCAAATAGCACATTACATATGTGAAAACATGAATCATATGTAATGTGCTATTTGGTTATTTCATGGCCCAAATGAGATTGGGAATCGAATTAAATGCTAAAATGAAGCCACGAGTGAGGTTGGGGAATCTGTAATATGAACATAGTGGCATTCAGTTAGAATGCGTTCATTCCTATGTATAGCAGATATAAGCTATAAGGTTGGGTTCCTTTTAACCTTCTGTGGTGTAGTGGTAGCGCCTTGACTTAGTAATCATAAGTCCTAGGTTCGAGTCCCGGTCGGGGTAAAAAAATGATTCATGTTTTCACATATGCAATGTGCTATTTGGTTATTTCATGGCCCAAATGAGATTGGGAATCGAATTAAATGCTAAAATGAAGCCACGAGTGAGGTTGGGGAATCTGTAATATGAACATAGTGGCATTCAGTTAGAATGCGTTCATTCCTATGTATAGCAGATATAAGCTATAAGGTTGGGTTCCTTTTAACCTTCTGTGGTGTAGTGGTAGCGCCTTGACTTAGTAATCATAAGTCCTAGGTTCGAGTCCCGGTCACGAGTGAGGTTGGGGAATCTGTAATATGATACATAGTGGCATTCAGTTCGAATGCGTATCGTTCCTATGTATAGCAGATATAAGCTATCAGGTTGGGCTCCAAATGACCTTCTGTGGATCGAAGTGGTAGCGCCTTGACTTAGTAATCATAAGTCCTAGGTTCGAGTCCCGGTCGGGGTAAAAAAATGATTCATGTTTTCACATATGTAATGTGCTATTTGGTTATTTCATGGCCCAAATGAGATTGGGAATCGAATTAAATGCTAAAATGAAGCCACGAGTGAGGTTGGGGAATCTGTAATATGAACATAGTGGCATTCAGTTAGAATGCGTTCATTCCTATGTATAGCAGATATAAGCTATAAGGTTGGGTTCCTTTTAACCTTCTGTGGTGTAGTGGTAGCGCCTTGACTTAGTAATCATAAGTCCTAGGTTCGAGTCCCGGTCGGGGTAAAAAAATGATTCATGTTTTCACATATGTAATGTGCTATTTGGTTATTTCATGGCCCAAATGAGATTGGGAATCGAATTAAATGCTAAAATGAAGCCACGAGTGAGGTTGGGGAATCTGTAATATGAACATAGTGGCATTCAGTTAGAATGCGTTCATTCCTATGTATAGCAGATATAATCTATAAGGTTGGGTTCCTTTTAACCTTCTGTGGTGTAGTGGTAGCGCCTTGACTTAGTAATCATAAGTCCTAGGTTCGAGTCCCGGTCGGGGTAAAAAAAAAAAATGATTCATGTTTTCACATATGTAATGTGCTATATATATATATATATATATATATATATATATATATATATATATATATATATATATATATATATATATATATATATATATATATATATAATTGTGTTTGCAATCCCCCCATTCTGCTTTGCAAGAGGTGTGGCCAGGCCAAAAACAAACATTCACTACAAGACAAAACTCACGTCAGTCAACCCTCTTAAGGGGGGTTTACACGGTCAAACGGTTCGTCGATTGCGGTTCGACAGACAAGTGTTTGAAGTGATGTTCGAAAGTGTGAACGGGGTATTTGGTTGTCGAACAACCAAATACCCCGTTCGCACGTTCGAACATCACTTCAAACACTTGTCTGTCGAGCCGCGTTCGACGAACTGTTTGACCGTGTAAACCCCCCCTTTAGATCCTTAGGGATGAAGGGTCTCTACAACTTTCCCTCTACCACTTTGCTTGGGTCTTCCGCTGGGTACTTGGGCAAGGATCTTCTGTCGTGAGGCAAGGATTCGAACTTAAGGCTAAGGTGTGAGATAGTAGTTGTTACATTAAGCTTTCAAATTTTCAGGGTGCGCTCCCATTTTTTTTAATTCGTATAGAATAATTGACTGTAAAATATATAAAAAAAATTATGTGGGTTTTCAAGTGATAAAAGTGTGAAAATATAACTATCCAATTGTATCTAAGACATAGATATATGTTTATTTTCTCACCCTCGGTTAGGAACAAATCTTAAGAAAGTTACTATATTAGGTTAGGTTAACTATGGCTAAGTTACATTACTTCTATCCACTTAAGTGACTATTTGATCATGAAATTATTGTTTTTTCCACTTACTTAGTTTAAAACTTTCTTTACAGTTTTGTATTTTCATTTCACTCGTTGGGTTGTACCGATACTTGTTTCTGAATATTTTTGGCATCATTAATTAAAAGTACATCTGAAGGCCACGTGGCCTCGAAATATTATTAATGACCGTGTTCCGGATTCGCTCGTGATAGTAAACAACACTGTAGTTATATAAATTGCGTTAGGCTTACGAATGGCCTCGTTCTCAAGGTGGGGTTTGGGAGGGGCGGGGCTCCTTCCTCCTATTTTGGGCCCAACGGAGTTCAACAACCCTTCAGATAGATAAAGAAGGCCACCTTCCCCTTACCATAATTAGTAGGTCATATATTATTCTTTATTATTAAATTTTGGTCTTAAGAACCCCCCACCGTGCGCTGAGAAGGAGATCCAGCCTTAATTCCCCAGCTCCATTCTGCCAGTGTCCATCGCTATTTGTATGGGGGTGGGATTCATATTGACAGTGAACATGAGTAAAAATAAATTGTCATGCAATAAGTTTGAGGATCGTGAAAAAGAAGAGAAATTTCAGTCCATGGAATATAGAAGAATTTTAATCTTCCTTGTGATTTTTTTTTTAATAACTTACTGTTATCTCATCTTTCTGACTTTCTGCTCCTCTTCACACTAACGTATTTAATGGCTTCACGATTTTCTTCTGGATCACTTTCTTCTGTTTTACTCACTTGTTATCCTCAAATATATGCTTCTAAGATAATATATTCCGTAAATCCAAACTTATGTTTAGTAAAGTGAGCTTTATGTCTCTACTACATGACCTTGCCTCCAGTGATCTTTCCACATAAGAATAAAGAGTCTGAAAAGGTGCTGGTGGTGCCTTTGTGCACTTTTACAGAGACCTCTCCTCATAAGAAAATCAGAAAAGGTGCTGCTCCTATACGCACTTTTTCCGTCCAATGATCTAGTTTTTAAGTATTCTTACTTCGTTCCATTTCTTAGTAAGCTACCGTGATGTGCTTATTTTCTCTCTCAAATTTTTAT
>JAXCGZ010000658.1:27500-49211 GCA_037179515.1 Halocaridina rubra
TTAATTTATTATGAAACCTGCTCTGAGCGCTTTCGCCTAGAGGGAAAAGCCATTCCTCAAGGGAGAGAAAGAGAGAGACTACGGACATTTGCAAGCGACATGGGTATCGAAAATACATTTGTTTATCTATCATCTTGCATGTTTGTCTCACAATAGATAAACATATGTACCATATCTTTCGTTTTCGCCATTACTTTTCCTCTCTACAGTTACTTATAATCTATAAAGGTCTTATTCGTCCCTGCTTAGAATACTGCTCGCACATCTGGGGTGCTTCTGCATATACTTATCTCCTTTATAAGTTGAATCTAAGGCAGTCAGAATCATTGATGACCCTTCTCTTACTTTTAATCTGGTTTCTCTTTCTCTTCGCCGTAAACTATCATCCCTTTCTCTTTTCTATCTCTACAACTTCCATCGCTGCTCTGATGAGTTAGCGAGTTGCATCCCTACCCCCGACTGCCAAGCCGCATAACACTCACCATGCGCTCTCATCACACAGGTATTGTGTGAGATTTGTATTTCGCGGATTGGTAGGTGCAGCGACTGCTTCTTCCCATCTACCTCCAGACTCTGGAACTCTTCCTCTTTCTACCTTTCCTAATTCTTATAACCTATCTGCCTTCAAAAAATGGATCTATCGTCATATCAGGGTCTAAGCCTGCCATATCTTTAGGTCCTCAGTACTTCGACTATTCTTTCAGTCTCTACTTTTCCAATTGTGTATAATTACGTCATCTCTTCCTTGACCTTAACCTTTTCCTTTTTCTTCATCTTAATGTTTTATTGTGCCTGGGCCTTTATTGATGAGGGCAATTTTCTTGCCTCTCCCAGTGTCACTCATAAACAGATTTCATCGGTCTTTCACTGGGGAAAAACACATATGCTCTCTCTCTCTCTCTCTCTCTCTCTCTCTCTCTCTCTCTCTCTCTCTCTCTCTCTCTCTCTCTCTCTCTCTCTCTCTCTCTCTTTCTCTCTCTCTCTCTCTCTCTCTCTCTCTCTCTCTCTCTCTCTCTCTCTCTCTCTCTCTCTCTCTCTCTCTCTCTCTCCACACACACATATATTACTCTATTACTCACGATGTGGAGCAAATTATCAAACATCCTACTCGTGTTCCCAATCGACACAAACGTTCGGTCAACACTCTTGACCTATTTCATACTTCTAACCCTTTAAATCACTCTTATTCTGTATTTTCCCGTCTTGCTAAATCAGACCACTCTGTAATCTCAATCGCTTCCATTTTTGCTCCCCCTCCACCAATCCCTCCCACTCAGCGCCACCTTTGGCATTTTGAGCGTACCCAACATTAAGAATTGCATAACTTCCTCTTTGACTTCCCATGAGATGACTACTGCTTTCGGTCCCACAACCCTGATCAGGTAGCCCTTAAAGTTGCCGAGATCATAACCTCGGATGGAGGCATACATCCCCTCCTCTACAAAAACTTTTTCTCCCCCTAAACCTTGATCTGAATGTGCCTGCTCCATGGCTATTCAAGCCAGGAATCGGACACTCCAGTCGTACCAAGCCTCTCCTTGTGATTTAACTTGCTCTGCTTTTATTGTAGCTAGGAATCACTGTATTGCTCAGATTCGAAGGTCTAAGACTTCCTTTATAAGAAGGAAAGTTGATGACATTAACTCCTCTCCCACCTACAAATGTTTCTGGTTCTTAGCCAAATATCTCTCCAATATCTTCTGTAACTCAAGCTTCCCCCTCTCATTCGTTCTGATGGTTCTATAGCTTGCTCTCCCACTGACAAATTCACTCTCTTTGGCTCTCATTTTTCTGCCAACTCTTCCATAAACGATTCCAGTGCACCTATCCCTCAATCATTACCTCCTCTTTAACCCTATGTCCTCCCATATCCATTCTTTATGCAAAGTTCATAAGGTTCTTCGCTCGCTAAAGATGAACAGGGCATCTGCTCCTGATGCTTTCCCTGCAAGGTTCCTTAAGGAGTTTGCAGATGAACTGGTTCTCATACTTTGCTGTCTTTTTCGCCATATTCTGTCAACCAGTATCTATCCTTCATCTTGGAAGCATGCTCTAGTTCAACCTGTTCTTAAGGAGAGTGACCGCTCTATTTCTTCAAACTACCAACCTATTGCCCTAACCTTTTCTATCACTAAAGTTTTCGAAAATTTGCTCAATGCTCACATCTTGAAATGCCTTGAATTTAATTTGCTTATCTCCAATCACCAGTACGGCTTCTGGAAAGCAAGATTCGCAGGTGACCTCCTGTCTTATCTTACTCATGTATGGTCATCTTCTCTGAGGAACTATGGGAAATCTTTTGTCGTCGCCCTTGATATCTCTAAAGCTTTTGACAGAGTCTGGCACAAGGCTCTGCTGGCCAAACTCCCTGCCTATGACTTTACCCATTCTCTCTGTTCTCTGATTTCCAGTATTCTTCTCTGACCATTTTATATATTTAGTTGTTGACGGTGCAACATCTAGCCCATTCCCTGTTACCAGTGGTGTTCCACAGGGCCCTCTTCTTTCACCTACTCTGTTCCTTCTCATCATCAATGATCTTCTACAATCCCCATCTCCTCTCTTCTTCACTCCTTTGCCGACGATTTTACCTTTCACTTTTCCTTTGCCTTTTCTTCAAAATCTTCATCTGCTACTCGTAATCAGTCTATTATCACTCTTTCATCTACTCTCAGCTCCGAATTGCAGAGGTTAAATGAGTGGGGCACCCAAAATTTAGTTAAATTTAATGCCTCCAAGACAAACTTTCTGGCTAACTCTTTATCTTCTTCTCCTCCTGATAGCCTTATTGTCTTCGAAACTAATGATATTTATCCTTTTAATTCTGTCAACATATTAGGAATCCATATAGCATCTAACTTGTCTTGGAGGAATCACATAATCATATTTCTAAATCTGCATTCAAAAAATTTGGGGTTCTGTTTCATTTTCGTCATTACTTTTCCTCTTTGCAGTTACTTAAAATCTATAAAGGTCTTATCCGTCCCTGCTTAAAATACTGCTCACACATTTGGGATGCTTCTTCTTATACTTATTTTCTTGATAGGGTTGAATCGAAGGCAGTCAAAGTCATTAATGATCCTCTCTCACTTCTAATTCGGATTCTTTCTCTCTTTGGCATATGAGTTGGCGGTTTGCATCCCTCCCCCACTGCCAAGGTTGCATAACACTCGCCAAGCAGCCTCGTCACACAGGTACTGTGTGGAGATTTGTATCTCGCAGATTGGTCAGTGCAGCAACTGGTTCTTCTCAATTACCTCCAGACTCTGGAACTCTCTTCCTACTATCTTCCTTCAAAAAGCGGATCCATCGTCATCTCAAGACCTAATCATCCATATCTCTAGGTCCTCAGTACATTGACTATTTTTTCAGTTTGTCTTTTTCCATTGTGTACCATTGCCTCATCTCTGCCTTGTCCATCACCTTTTTCTTTTCTTTTGTCTTAATGTTTTCTCGTGCCAAGGCCTCTATTGATGAGGGCATTTTTTTTTTTTTGGGGGGGCCAGTCCCGGTGTCACTCTAAAAAACGTACATATATATATATATATATATATATATATATATATATATATATATATATATATATATATATATATATATATATATATATATATATATATATATATATATATATATGTGTGTGTGTGTGTGTGTGTGTGTGTGTGATTACCTAATTGTGTTTACGGGAAAGAGCCCAAAGCTCGTATCTTCCCGGGTGTGTGTGTGTGGTGTGTGATTACCTAATTGTGTTTACGGGAAAGAGCCCAAAGCTCGTATCTTCCCGTCTCCTCATCGGTTCCATTTTATACTTAGTGATACTTATCATACCTGTCCTTAAAACTATGGATTGAGATAGCATTAACTACCTCCTCGCTTAGCCAATTCCAATTATCAACTACTCTTACACTGAAAAAGTATTTCCTTACATCCTGCAAAGAAGTTTTCTTACGAAGCTTCAAACTATGACCTCTAGTTCTAGAGCCAGCCATATCAAAATATCGATCCCTATCCACTCTATCATAACCATGAAGGAATTTAAAGACTGTCACCATATCCCCCCTCACTCTTCTAGCTTCGAGTGATGGTAAGTCTAATTCCCTCAGCCTCTCATCATAACTGAGATTGCGTATTTCTGGCACCAGTTTCGTGGCATGTCTTTGAACTTTTTCAAGCTTAGCTATGTGCTTTTTCAAGTGCGGATTCCAAAAGGGGGCTGCATATTCGAGTTTTGGCCTCACATAGGTTACATAAATATTTCTGAACATTTCCTTGTCCATGTGCCTGAAGGCTACCCTTACATTTGATAAGAATGCATATGCTGCCCTTACTATGCCATTTATATGTATTTCTGGAGACAAATCTGCCAGTATGTTTACTCCTAGATCTCTCTCATTTTCTGTCTCTTGAAGTTGTACTCCAGCCACCGAGTAGTCAAGCTTGGGCCTTCTTGCACTTGTACCCATTCTCATTACCTTACATTTTGAGGTATTGAATTTCATTAGCCACTTTTCTGACCACTCATGCAGATTATTTAGATCCTCCTGAAGTTCTCTACCATTGTTCTCGTTTTTTACTTTCTTCACAATCTTTGCATCATCTGCAAACATATTCATGAATGAATTTACAGACTCTGGTAGGTCATTTACATATACAAGGAACAAAAGTGGCCCTAAAACTGAACCCTGTAGAACTCCACTACTAACTCTTCTCCATTCAGACACTGAGTGTCTTGCTCTAACCCTCTGTTCCCTTCCTTCTAAGTAAGTTTTTATCCATTCCAAAACATTTCCACCTATTCTAGCCATTGATTGCAGCTTCCTAATAAGTCTCCCATGTGGAACAGTGTCAAACGCTTTCTGGAAGTCTAGGAATATGCAATCTGCCCAGCCCTCTCTTTCCTGTAAGATTTGGCTTACCTCATCATAAAATTCTAATAAGTTTGTTACTGTTGATCTACCTTCTCTGAAGCCATGTTGCCTCACTGACAAAAAGTTGAAGGATTCCAAGTGAAGAGAGATATGTTTCCTTAGTAGTTTCTCCATAACTTTGCAAACTATGCTGGTCAAGGAAACTGGTCTATAGTTCAGAGCCGTATCCCTCCTTCCCTTTTTGAAGATAGGTATCACATTTGCTTGTTTCCAGCATCTTGGAATCTCCCCCGACTCCAGTGACTCCTTAAATATGATACTTAGTGCCACTGATATTGTGTTTGCGCATTTTTTAAGCACATGAGGGGATATGTCATCGGGACCTGTAGCTTTATGAACATCTAAATCCATCAGCGCTTTGCATACCTCTGTGGCTGTAAGGTTGATGTTCTCTAATACCGGTCCTTGAGCTTCTATCACTGCAATCTGAGGGGGTGGGGTATTTTCTACTGTAAATACTGACTGAAACTCCTTGTTCAATTCTTTGCAGATCTCTTCATCCGTCTCAGTGATGCTTCCATCCGCTCTCTTTAGCCTTAAAACCTGTTCTTTTACCTTCAGTTTTCCTCTGATAAAGCTGTGGAAGTGTGTGTGTGTGTGTGTGTGTGTGTAAAATCTACTTTTTTATTCTTAATGAATACAACATTTTAAATTCAATACTAACTACAGATTGTGTAAATTATCAAGTTTCTACTTTTACTGATGTTTTTACGAGATGTTTAAATGAATGTGCCCCTCTTACAACCAAAGTCATGACACGCCCTCCTGCCCCGTGGATTGACTCTCAGTTAAAAGAGCAAATGAAAAGGAGAGATGACCTCCTAAGGCAATTTAAATCTGATAGACAAAACTCCGAGATGGAAAGAGCCTATAGAAGAGAAAGAAACCTTACTAAAACAATGTTGTCCGAAAAGAAGAAAAATCATTTCAGGGAAGAATTTTCCAAGTATAGGGGAAATATCAAAGGAACTTGGAATGTTATAAAAAGAATAATTCCTGCAAATAAGGAAATCTTAGAAAATTCTGACCTTCCCAGTGATAATGTGGAAAAGCGAGTGAATGATTTTAATAAGTATTTTGCTGAAATAGGTAAGTCCACATATGAAAAGTCCCAAGATAATAATGACTTGATTATTAATCAACCACATAATTGCCAGCCTCCAGCTGAAAGAAATATTATCAATAATTTTAGACCGCACCCAATCGATTTAGTCACACTTATTCTTATCATAAAGAACCTCAAACCAACAAACTCTTGTGGTTCCGATGGGATACAACTTCGCTTCCTAATTGACTCATTGCCAGTTACAGTATTTTTCATTTTAGTCATTGTTAATACATCCATTGTTACAGGCATTTATCCTAACCTCTGGAAGCATCCCTATATCATCCCCGTTTTTAAGAGTGGAGATACTAATAATGTTGAAAATTATAGGCCAATCTCTCTTCTCAGCATTCTGTCTAAAATACTTGAGAAGGTAATTGCCACCCAGTTAATAAATTTCCTTGAATCAAATTGTCTATTATGTGAAGAACAACACGGTTTTCGGCCTAAACTTTCGACCGAGACGGCCCTACTTAAAATTACTGATAAAATTTATAGTAATATTGAAAATAAGAAAATATCACTTTTATTATTGTTAGATTTGTCTAAAGCATTTGACAGTGTACACCATCAAATTTTAATGAGAAAACTTTCCAAAGTTCACGTTGACTCATTTTGGTTCGAAAATTATCTGAAAGATCGAATTCAATCAGTTCGAATGGGCTCGACTCTCTCTTCTTCTTTGGATATCAGTTTTGGCGTTCCTCAGGGTTCAATTTTGGGTCCTCTGCTTTTCCTAATATATGTTAATGATTTACCTCAATTTATAAGAGATTGCCTACTTGTTATGTATGCTGATGACACCCAGATTATGCTTACTGGTGACATTGATAGAATTCCTGAAATCTTAAAAAGGGCTGAAGATATATTAAACTGTGCCAAAAGTTATTTTAACAGTAATGATCTTTTACTGAACGAAAATAAAACTAAATTTGTTATTTTTGGATCAAATCAATACCTGTCCCGCATTCCTGAGAACATCAGTATAAATTTCAACAATGTTTCACTCTTCCCATCTAATAAGGTTAAAAATCTAGGAGTTATTATGGACAGTACCATGACATTTAATTTTCATATCGATGAACTACATAAAAAAGTGAACGGGACCCTTATTTACTTGAACAGAGTCTATGAAAGATTCGAGCCTGATTGTAGGGTAATTGTAGTACAAACATTGATTTTAAGTATTCTCAACTACTGTCTGAGTGTTTGGGGTTCCACGACTAAGACCCAGATGTTACGAGTGAAAAGGCTCCAGATTTTGCTGCAAGAGTTGCCATAGGGGGGGTGCATAAATATGATCACGTGACTCCCCTCTTTGAGAGATTGGGTTGGCTAAGGATGGACATGAAGTTCATATATAATATCTGTCTTTTAGTTTTTAAAATAAATCATGGAATATTACCGGAATGGCTCTTCTCATTGCCAACAGTTAATCAAGTGCGTATCAATAACGTCAACACCAGATATCAGAATTCTTTTTACGTGCCCAGAACTTCCACTGATATTGGGGCAAGAGCCTTAAATGTAATGGGCCCGAGACTTTGGAACTCTTTACCCGCAAACTTAAGAAGCTGCCAAACATTACCCTCACTTAAATCTCATCTTTTAAATCACCTACTTAATAAGTGATTTTAGTCTCATTATTATCCTCCCATTGGGTAGACGAAGTGTATGTATGCTTATTTTAATGTGTAAATATTTTGATTTTGTGCTTTGCAAATTTCATTTGTTTTATTTTGACATTTTACATTGTAATTTGTAATTAGATTAATTATCATGTAATAGCCATTTTTGATGGAATAAAGTTTCTGACTTTGACTCTCTCTCTCTCTCTCTCTCTCTCTCTCTCTCTCTCTCTCTCTCTCTCTCTCTCTCTCTCTCTCTCTCTCTCTCTCTCTCTCTCTCTCTCTGCTCTCTCTCTCTCTCTCTCTCTCTCCAATGTTTCGTCGTCGTCTTGTTTTAAAAACTTTTAACTCCCTGTCCCATTGGTAACATGTTTGTAGCATGTGACCAATGGAGCCCCTATCCTATCACGTGATGTATGAAGGGTACCGCCTTTATATCAAGTTCCCTGAAATATTTTGAATGTTCCATGTTGTTGTTTTTTTTTTTATCGTTCCCATAATATGTGGAGTAACATTATTAGGTGGTATTATAGTACGTCTTCTACCTCACCATCAGTAGTCTGTTACACCCTGACTTAACCTATCCTAGCATCACTTAGCCTGATTAGGTCAGATTGGTGAGGCTAGGTAAAGGTATATTACACTACAGATCACTAGGCACATCACTTACTACGTGCGCAGACAGAGTGTCGTAGGACAAAGTGTCGAAAGATAAAATGTTGAAAGATTTGGCTAGGTTAGGTTAGGGTCTTTCCATACTTGTCTTTCAACACTGGCTTTCGACACTCTGTCCTATTGCCCCTCACTATGATAGCACAATTTGTTCCTCCTCAACATGTCTGATATAGACCGTCGCTCTGATTGGCTGGGGTCTAGTCCACCAGTTGTTGGACTGCTGTTTCTGGTCTGACAAGGACAACTTTCATTTGAACTCCTCTCCTCGGTCTAGACACGTCTGCTCATATGCAGCGGGGTTTTTTTTTTTTTTTTTTTTTTTTTTACCAAGGGGTTGGGGTTGGTAAACAAACAGCAAATGAACTACATTGTTGATATTGCTTAGTATTACTTGTTACTTATTTATTGTTTTCATATTAGATAATATTTATTTTGAAATATATAGTTAAGGATATAATTTAATGGAGTACTCACATATTATGAAAATAATGTCTATAGTTGCAAAAATGGTTTGCTCTCTCTCTCTCTCTCTCTCTCTCTCTCTCTCTCTCTCTCTCTCTCTCTCTCTCTCTCTCTCTCTCTCTCTCTCTCTCTCTCTCTCTCTCTCTCTCACGTGGATGACATGTGCTTTGTAGACTAACAAAAAAGTGGTTTTAAGGAGCTTTTTTTTTTTTTTACTGAAAAACATTATTATCAACTGGTCATGATTCATGTCTCGTTTCTTTTGTATGTAGTAATTGGTTTTTTTTTTCTAACGTATTCCTTAGGGATTGATGATAAAAAACTTATATTACCTTGTGTTATATTAGTGCCTTTTCGTTGTGGTAAATTTGCGTTTGCATAGTTAATACACCTCGTGCAGAATAGTGTGTGTCTCCGTGTGATTATCTGTATGCGCTCACCTGCAGGAAATTACAGGAAATAGTTTTATGCTCGTAGTTCCCCGTTTCCTTGTCATTTTTTATGAGTCTTGAGACACTGTCTTTCCTTAAAACAATGACTTGCTAGCTGTATTTTTGTTGCATGTGTGTGTATGCGAGTGAGAGAGTGAGAAAGAAACTGAGAGACAGACAGAGACACGGAGATGAATTTTTGTTCAATTAGAAGTTAGTATAATCGGTATATAACAGACCATCAATTGATGTTGTATTCTGTGGCTGAAGCATTATTTTTTTTTTCATTTTACATTCCGTAGCACTATACTATACTCTATTTTATAATTGAAAAAAAAATTAAATTATGATAATAATAATAATAATAATAATAATAATAATAATAATTATAACAATAATAATAATAATAATAATAATAATAATAATAATAATAATTGTAACAATAATAATAATGATAATAATAATAATAATAATAATAATAATAATAATAATAATAATAATAATAATAATAATAATAATGAATTTTATTGAACAAATTTATATCGAATCTCAACATAATTTTTAGAGCTGTTGCTAGTTCCATGTGATACATATACTCGTAGTTTCAGTTCAGTCTGTTATGGGTTCTCTCTCTCTCTCTCTCTCTCTCTCTCTCTCTCTCTCTCTCTCTCTCTCTCTCTCTCTCTCCTCTCTCTCTCTCTCTCTCTCTCTCTCTCTCTCTCTCTCTCTGGCCAGGATTAATGAAAAAATCTAACATAGAAATAAAAAAAATTATTTCTGAAGCAAATTATGTCATTCAATATAGTCATGTACTTAATCCTTTAATATTTAGGATGCAAAATAGGTTAAAATATAAACAAAACTCCAAGGTCTCTTTTATCCTGACCCAGCTTTGTACATTGATCTGACTGGTCTCTAATTCCTGCTTTTAACAGGAAGAAGATGTATGTTGTTTACTAGTTGACTCTTCTTCTTTGCATATATTATGGAGAATAAGAGGACGTTCAGCATCAGTGATCTAAGTCCAGAATGATGGTATCATTTGAGTTACTGGTTGAAATTAGCACTTCATTGGTGTCTGTTTTGTTTAAATGTGACCTTTTTTTATTATTATTACACTGCGCTTATAAACAGGAATCGTAAGCGTATGCAGTTAGGTTAAGATGTATTGTTAGATATTGTTGGTTTTCGGCATTCGTTTTCAATAAAAATAATCAGAAATTACTCTCCAATTATTTAAATATGTAAAAGTGCAATTATGCGATTGGTAGAATATATGTAGACAGTAAACAGTGGTGTAAATATTTACTTACACACCCATTTAGGAAAAGAATTTCGTTTGTATGCCGTTTATGTCTATCAGTCCCCGTTTGCATGGCTATGGACACAGATAAGTTGGAGCTGAGGAATTAAGGATGGATACCCTTCCTGACTTTGTGCAGTGGACTCTGACAAGGGTTTGTCACTTCCCGAGTCGAGTTCTCTAACCAATGTACTACTGTGATCTAATGTTATAACAGATTAGGCTTGGTTAGGTTAATTTATTCCCATTTAAGGAATGAGTTGATAATTGGCATTATAGATTTTCAGTTGTGTTAGATATTTATGTTTTGTATTTTATTATCACTTCTTAGGGTTTTGAAAGTAAACCTTTACCAATATTGTAATTGGACTTTGAGAAAAGAATTTTTTTTATAAAATAAAGCTAAAAACTAGCAAGAAATTGAGAATTTCTTTGGCAAATTGACAAAGGCCTCATAACTTTCAAAACTTTAGTAGTATAATCAGGATATAGTTAAAATCGTTGCATAATTATTGAACCTTGGACACGACCAGATGTGTCAGGAAGGTATCCATCTTTAATCCCTTAGCTTCAACATATCTCTGTGTGCCCCATATGAATGGAAACTAATTTTGAAACACAAAACGGTGCTTTAGACTAGGACAGATGTCCTTTTTTAATATGAAAATAACATTAATCCATAGGTTGTATCTTAGTGTTAAAATGTCACATTAGGATCACTTCCTATATTTTCCGTTTTGTTTTGTTTTTGTTTTTTTATTCTCAATTACTTTAACTTTCCTTGTAAAACTTTCCTAATTAGGTGATCAGCATATCAGTAAACTTCCCATATGTTGAATAATCTACTCTTCCCAACCCCATCAGAGATCCACTTTCATTAACGT
The DNA here is from genome assembly GCA_037179515.1 of Halocaridina rubra. Classification (NCBI taxonomy): domain Eukaryota; kingdom Metazoa; phylum Arthropoda; class Malacostraca; order Decapoda; family Atyidae; genus Halocaridina; species Halocaridina rubra. The sequence goes on from JAXCGZ010000658.1 coordinate 38,917, forward strand.
ACAATTAACTCTATTGCCATAGCTCTAAAGTAATATAATACCATGTCATATAGTATATTTCTTGAACTACTTTTGCTAGCTTTTTTTTTATTTGATTTATTTAGTCGAGGTTAGCAACTCTATAAATAAGAAAATGTAAATTAACGTCACCCTCATTTTTTTCTTTAATGCAGAATAAATACAAAGGAGAGATAAGATAGGTGGCAGTAAAAGCTTTCAAAGCACATTATGTTTCTGTGTGGTCGTGTTGTTTTAGGAATAAGAAAAACCTCTTGGGTTGGAAACGTCTTGCAATGCAAATACGATATTGTAGTAGCTTCTTCTGCTAAAGATTTCTCTAAGATCAGCAGTATATCAGGTAAGATATATAGGTCTCTCTCACATAACATGTTACCATGATGGGGTCAAAGATATATTCAGCATACAATCTTTTTCATTATCTTCAGCTTTAACCTATATCTGCATATATCTTTCGTGCCTTTTCCACCTTTTCCTGTCTCGCATATGTAATATATGGCATATAGTACCAACCTAGAAAATTATGGTCACAAAGTATAAGTTATAAAAATAACTCACTGCATAGGAACTCTGCATTGTTAATAATTAGTACCAGTTTGTTTATGAGTAAAGTGGCTGTACTTTGCATCTGTTGTTAGGTCACATATCTGGCCTGTAATGAAAATTTTAATACCCTCTTGGTGCTCTGGTGTGAAAGAAAGCTTTTTAAAATATAATTTGTGTGTTAAGATATATCGGAAAAGTACAGAAAATTGGTTTGCAGTCTTGATGTAACACTGATTTGTTTTGAGCTCCACTTCTTCCATCTTCTTGAATTTATACAATAATCTGAAATCCAAAGCTGCTCTGGTATGTTTTTGTTTCTTACTGAGGTGCTTTTGCTTTGCTATATAATAAGGAGGCACCTTGTGCTTGGATGTTTTGCTGTAAGTATTGTGCTTAATGTTACAATAAGGAGCTTATATGTATATCATATTGATATCTGGTATGAACTTATTTTTTTCTTTTCAAAATGGCGCAAACATATATTACAATAGTTTTTAATAGCAATTTGTAAGTAAATTGTATGTGCATTATCGCTGTATTAATATGGTGCAGACATCTATGAATATTTTCAAGTTATTTTTTTATAGGGTCTCCCTTAAAAGTACACCTTAATGGTCGTATTATTTTATATACATTCATATACTATAATAATAATATTTGCAACTCAAAAAAAAAATTTTAAGTATATGTTTTAGGTTTGCTATCTTCTCATGTGTATTGAGTATGTTTTTATTTCTATATGGATTTCTTTTATAGGTTCCCATTTACCATCTCGGCAAGAATGTGTAGAAATATGGCGTTCAGCCGATGCCGTTTGTTTTGACGTTGACTCCACCGTCATAGCAGATGAAGGACTTGATCAACTGGCTTGCTTCTGTGGAAAAGCAGAAGAGGTTAAGAAGCTGTAAGGATCTTTCTTATTATGAATTGTACTTCATCCTTTCTAATTATTTTAATTGAGTAATTTAAAAGGAAAATGCCCATATAGACAAAATGAAATGCAAAGTAAATGCTTGTTATTCGACTGCCTCCTGCATCTCTCATAATTACTGAATTGAGCTGTAGATGTCAACTGCATAGTATTACTTTATATTTTGCTTAAGACTTGCTTTGATGAGGGTGTTCCATCTCACTTCCTATATACAGTATGCTGTTGGTTTACAATACACTAATATGTATAACATACTAATGTAATTGATAGAAATGGTAGAGTATAGATTCAAGTTGGTAATGCATTGCAAAGTCTTATATCTTTAGGTGAAGATATATAATTTTACTTCAGAGAAACTTAATATCATTTGTAAATATGATATATGTGTAATACTTCAATTGATACAGTCTGTTGCTCTTTATATATAATGATGGCTTGTCAGTGTGATGTGCTTTTGAATCCTAGTTAGGTACTTGTACACTACCTCAACACTTCTCAGTAAGTTTAATTTTTAATTTTATATTCCTCCAACAGTACAGTTCAGGCAATGCAAGGTGGAATGGAATTTGGTGATGCGCTGAAATCCAGATTAAATTTAATACGTCCAAGTCTCGAAACAGTTCAGAGGTTTATCAAAGCTAGCCCCCCAAAGCTTACTAAAGATATCGAGTAAGTGAATTATTATTTTCTTTATCTGTATAGAACAAAAATTTCCTAGAAATAAGTTTTATTGTCGTAGTTGCTGTTTGCCATTTCATGTGTCACTAGTAATTCCCATTATGGGGGTGGATGCAGACAGAATGGAGCTGGGAAATTAAGACTGGATGCCCTCCTTGAGTATATTCTCTACAAAATTTGTATCTGACAGACTGAAGCTATGTCAGCATTTCCTGTTTCATTTGAAGAGTGTATGATTTATTTATTTTCTTATGTAACATGTGTGTGAGTTTTATATGCGGGTAAAAACCTTCTGATGTATTTTCTTGAAATATATAAATTTATGATGAATATTTTTTCACATTGTTATAAAGAGGGAGGCAACTTTCCCTCCTCTGTGTTCCCCTTCATGCAGTAAAAGTTGACTAAATGTGATGTAGTGATGAGACTGAGAATCCCCTCCTTTGTATTTTCTTCCCACAAAGAGTAAAGGTTTTGCTTTGACTCAGCCGTTACCCATATAAAGGGGATTATGGCTTCTGTATATAGATAGATAATATATAGCACTTTGTTGAATATTTTTTGTATTCAGTATTTACATTTGTATTCATTATAGGAAGCTGGTAGCAGCTTTACAAGCTCGTGATGTGGATGTATACTTAGTCTCTGGTGGATTCAGATCGCTAATTGCCCCTGTTGCAAAGCTGTTAAATATTCCTTTGGAAAATATCTTTGCAAACAGATTAAAATTCTTCTACGATGGTAAGTACTTTTTGTCCATCCTCTAAATCCTCTCAAGTATGTTGTTGTTGTTGTTGCTGATTTTTGCCATTATATGTGTCAGTATTTACCCCCATTAATTCTCATCCAATTTAAATCACATATTTAAACTCATGGACGACAGATATTGTTTAATATATAGTATTTACATTTTTCGCAGGTGAATATGCTGGCTTCGATGAAGCACAGCTGACGAGCAGATCAGGGGGCAAAGCAGAGGTTATTTCATGGTTGAAAAGGAGAGAAGGATACTCTAGGTTAGTCATGATCGGAGATGGAGCAACTGACATGGAGGCCTGCCCCCCTGCTGACGCATTTATTGGTAAGTAGGAATTGTTTTCCCAATGTCCAGAATATTTTATCTTTATATACAAAAGCAACAATCCTCCATTTGAGGGGGGTGGCTGAGGCAGAGCAAAATACTTGACTCTTTGTGGCAGGAAGAGATAAAGGAGGGGATTCCCAGTCCTCTAATTCTACTCCTCTTAGTCTATCTTATGACATGCAGAGACACACTGAGGAATTATTCTTACTTCCCTTTAGGGGGGATAGAATATTTTGTATTTTAAAAAAATCTTTCAATGGGAAAATGATCAACACTGTCTTGATAAGGAGTTTTTAATTGACCTCTCAGCTATTGGGCCACTGTATGATATCCCAATTTATTATATTTGCATTTTTCCATACATACATTCCCAGGAATAGTTTTCTGCAATTGTATTCCATATATGTCTTAGAAGGCTACTAAGAGGAATATGGTGGTGAGGCAGAGAGAATTTCACACTCGAGTTCTCTGCGTCTGCATATCTTTTCTCTTTGCTGAATAATAGTTAGCAAAGATGAGGATGGACAAGGTATTATGAGAGCCTTTGACCTCATTTTATATTCAGGTGTGCCTACCCTGCTACCATTTGTGGGATACAACATGCAAGCACCATTTTATGTGTCACAATTAGTCCCCATTCAAATGGGGGTGGAAGCAGACAATATGAGCTAGGGGATTAAGATTGGATGCACATCATAATGCCTCACTGTGGGAGTGAGCCTGCATTAATCACTTACCAACCCTTCTACTCTACCAGCAAACTACTGCAGTATGTGACATAATTTTTGAAAAAAAATAATATACTGCTTAGTCATTTGATACGGCTCCATCCACCATATTAAAGTCAAAGTTTGACCTCATCAAACAATGTCCCAACATTGGCTCTGCCTATCCTCAGAGGATACTGGCAGATGGATCCAATACAAACCACTTTCGGAAATCGAATTTTGGAGCTCTAGAGTGTGAGCTAAGCACTGATCTCTGAATTTTGGACAGGATAGAGTCTTGTGTCACCATTATGTGAGTGGAGACTTAACATATTTGAGCTAGGGAATTAAGACTGGACACCCTTCTTAATGACCAGCTGTGGGTGCAATTGCGGGTCAGTCACATCCATAGGCGATTAGTCTATCCAGTACCCTCTGGTAGTTCTCAGAGGTTAGAATAAGAATAGACAAAGAGTAATTAGTTAATAAAAGATAAGAGGTATCTTAGAGAGTATTTTTATCAGTGTTTGCATTACTCTAAGGTCATAATAGATATGACGGACAATTTTGAAACATGACTCTGGACTATAGAAAAGGGGAGGCAGCAGGCCTCCTCATGCTCTGACCATCCCCATATGTTCATTGTCAAAAAAAAATGTGAAGTCAGGGTTGCCAGTCCTTCACTAAGCACAACATGCAGTAAAGTTAATACTTTCTTTATTGTTTTCAGGTTTTGGCGGAAACATCGTCCGAGAATCCGTGAGAAAAGAAGCAACGTGGTTTGTCTATAATTTTCCCACGTTGATTGACGAATTGCATAGAGAAGACTAAAGGCCAGATAATTCTTAGAATTACCAAGAAATCTATTAATATCTCAAGTATTTTTCTACTTAATGTATTAATTAACATGTAACTAGATCTCTCTATTGTAGATTTTTAGAAATGTTTTGAGATTATATTTTTTTTTTTTGTCCATACATAGTGGCTGAGCCTTTTTAGATGATAAGAGAATGTTGTATTTTTACATTATTTGTACATTGGTAATGGTATTGTTTGCTTAAAAAATATAGCAAACTGTACTTTAAAAATAATAGTTTTAAACTACACTTTACAAAAACTAGTGCCAATGTGCATTACTAAAATTTTAAATTTGGTGGCAAAGAGGCATAATAATAGATATAGCAAAATATTTACTTTGGCAAGCGATGATGAGTACTTTGCCAGATTTTTTTTGTATCGATAAGATTTTATTTAATTACAAAGGTAATTATATTTCATGTGATATTTTGTTATTAGAACTTTTACCTTAGGTACCTTCTAATGAATTAGTGTCTAGCACTTCTTGAGTTGTGAAGAATATGTTTCATTTATATATTGCAGTGGGATTTATACCTATTTAAAATGTATATTATAAGGCGTTATTTAGTCTTAGCTTTTAATAACAATTACTCTTTAGTCGTATATAGTATCATCATGAATCTTCTATACAGTAATTGTTTATATTAATACATACTCTTTGAATTTAACATTGGAATGTCATGTTTATGTTAAAGAATCTTAAAAGCCCAAAAACTTAAATTTTTTAGAAATTCTAATTCATTTAAAATAACCTTAACAAAAGGCATATAAGTAAAAGTTATATAAGAATTGTTTTGAATATGTAAGCTGTTCTGTTATTAACTTTGTAACCGTTTGGAAGCGTAATTTTAATCATTTATACAGTTTATACAAAGCATTTTGTAAATCACATGTATTGGTAATTTGAAAGCAAAAGTAACTTGTAATAGATATTTAGCTTGAGGTGAAATTAGACTACAGTACTGAGCATTGGGAAGAAAATGAGCCTACTGGAGGGTTGATTTTTGGAACCATTTTTGTGAAATAAATTGTAATTAAAAATATACTGTTTGATATGGAATATCTTTGAGAAAATTTTAAAATCTGTTTCTTAAGTAGTCAGCAGTAAATGCATATCCGGTAAGCCTGATTGAAATTAATTATGATAAATTGCATTACCATTGCACAGTGAATCAGCAAAATTTCAAACACATAAGTGCACGGTTTAAAAAAAAATAAAAAGTATTTTATATTTTTATGCCCATTTTCTAATATACAAAAGATGTGACAATACTGTATTTTTTTTTTTTTGCACCCTTACACAGGTTTGTTGGAATTCGTCTAATTCCATCTAGTTTTCCCCTTCATCCCACTCGTTTGTGGCAAATCATATGGTAATATTCTCTAGAGTAGAGAAAAATATTGTACTACCCTTGCACCACCTTCACCTTGTAAAGAGGTAATTAAATGAGTTGAGGGTCTTTTGCAAGTCATCCCTCTATCTTTAATTACTTTTAGCCGCAGAACACCTAGGAGACTATAGAATGACTTTTTATCGTCATGGTTCTCTATTTATAGTTCCGGCAACACGCTACATTATAGAGGAGAAAGTATTATGAATGAAGAAGTGGAGTTAAGACAGCTAATGAAACTGTAATAGCCTTTAAGATTTTGAAGCCTTAATTTTTTCATTTGCTTTACCTAAAAGAGCTATTAAATTAGGAGACAGGTCTTGGTAGAGGATTCATTTGCTAATTACAAACTGATGTAGTAATGCGAACAATTGGCAACGCTGTTACTGTTGTAACAACGTCACCAAAGAGATCTCATAAAAACGAGATTGATTACGAGTAACAGATGAAGGTTGTGATGAAAAGGCAGAGGAAAAGTGAAGGGTAGAATCATCAGCAAAGGCATGAAGAAGAAAGGAAGATGGGGATTGTAGAAGATTATTGATGAAGAGAAGGAACAGAGTAGGTGAAAGAACAGAGCAGAACAGATAAAGGGCTAGATGTCGCGCCATCAACAACTACAGATATAGAATGGTCAGTAAGAAAACTGAAAATCAGAGAACAGAAAGAAGGGGTAAAGCCATAGACAGGGAGTTTGGCCAACAGAGCCTTGTGCCAGACTCTGTCAAAGCCTTAGAGATATCAAGGGTGACAACAAAGGATTCCCCATAGTTCCTCAGAGAAGATGACCATACATGACTAAGATAGGACAGGAGATCACCAGTGGATCTTGCCTTGCGGAAGCCGTACTGGTGATCCGAGATAAGTGAGTTAGATTCAAGATGTGAGACTTTAGCAAAGTTTCAAAAACTTTAGTAATTGAGGAGGTTAGAGCAATAGGTTGGTAGTTAGAAGGAATAGAGTGGTCACCCTTCTTAGGAACAGGTTGAACTAGAGCATGCTTCCAAGATGAAGGATAGATACTGGTTGACAGAATGAGGTGAAAAAGACGGCAAAGCACGGGAGTCAGTTCATCTGCAAACTCCTTAAGGAACCTTGCAGGGATACCATCAGGACCAGATGCCTTGTTCGTCTTTAGCGAGCGAAGAACCTTATGAACTTTGCGTGAAGAAAGGATAAAGGAGGGCATAGGGTTAGAGATGGGTAAAGACTGAGGAACAGGTGCGCTGGAATCGTTGATAGAAGAGTTGGCAGAAAAATGAGAACCAAAGAGAGTGGCTTTTTCAGTGGGAGAGCAAGCTATAGAACCATCAGAATGAATGAGAGGGGGAAGGCTTGAGTTACAGAAGTTTTTAGAGAGGTTTTTGGCTAAGGACCAGAAACATTTGTCAGTGGGAGAGGAGTTAAGGTCATCAACTTTCCCTCTTATAAAGGAAGTCTTAGACCTTCGAATCTGAGCAGTACAGCGATTCCTAGCTATAATAAAAGCAGAGTGAGTTAAATCGGAAGGAGAGGCTAGGTAAGATAAGTGAGCCTGATTCCTGGCCTGGATAGCCATGGAGCAGGCATGGTCAAACCAAGGTTGGGGAGAGAAAGTTTTTGTAGAAGAGGGGATGTACGCCTCCATTCCCGCGGTCATGATCTCGGCAACTTTTAGAGCTACCTGATCAGGGTTGCGGGACCGAAAGCCGTAGTCATCCCATGGGAAGTCAAAGAGATAGTTACGCAAATTTTCATATTGGGTACGCTCGAAGTGGCAAAGGCGGCGCTGAGAGCATTCCCCCTGTGGACACTTTTCTAAAAGACACAGATAAAGAGATACCAGATGACTGGAGAAAGGCAAATGTCACCCCAATCTACAAGAAATGAGATAAAACAAACCCACTCAACTACAGGCCCATAAGCCTAACTTCAATCCCATGTAAAATTATGGAGAAACTGATCAAAAAAAAAAAAGACAAACACCTAGAGAAAAAGTCTTCTTAGCAGTTCACAACATGGATTCATATCTGGGAGATCATGCTTGACCCAGCTTTTAGAGTTCTTTGAGGAGCTTGAGGACTCGCTAGATGATGGTGATAGAGTTGACATCGTTTATTCAGAGTGTCGGAAAGCTTTTGACACTGTCCTTCATCTCCTTCTACTAAACAAGTTAAGAGCAGTGGGAATCTCAGGAGACATCTTAGCGTGGTTTCTTGTTTTAAATTCTCCACCCACGGATGGGTGGAACGGTTCATGGAGGATCCATAGGGCAGTCGCCAGCTGGCACAGGCCCCAACCCCCACTGTGTTGCCCAGCCATAGCAGTAATCTCCCCAGTAAACAGCTTATACTCTCTTGCCAGGACGAGGCGCAATCCGTCGACCTCACGAATGCGAGGCAAGCGCGTTACCACTGTACTAGCCAGGAGGCTAGCATGGTTTAAAAACTTTCTCTGCAGGAGGGTTCAATGCGTATCCATTAGAGGCGCTTCTTCAGAATGGCTACAGGTCTGGAGTGGAGTACCCCAGGGAAGTGTACTTGGGCCAACACTTTTCCTAGTATATATAAACGACCTAATGGAGTCTGTGCAGTCCAGTAGTAAGCTTTTTGCCGATGATGCCATGCTATTTAGAAGAATCAGGACTCCTACAGATGGGGATATACTTAAGGAAGATATTATAAGATTACTAGAGTGGAGCAGACAGTGGCTCCTTAATTTCAATGGGGAGAAATGTAAGGTGATACATGTAGGAAGGAGAAATCCCGAGTACCAGTATTATATGGGCAATACTCCGCTAAGCGACACTGATAAAGAAAAGAATATAGGTATATATGTTACCCCAAACTTAAAGCCGACAGCACAAATAGCCAAGGCAGCGGCCAGTGCAAATTCCATGGTGGGACTTCTTAGAAAAACATGCACCTTTCTGGACAAGGAGATGTTCCTACCATTGTACAAGTCTCTTATTAGATCCCGGCTGGAATACAATATCCAGGCGTGGGCCCCATGTCGAGATATTAACAAGCTTGAACAAGTGCAACACCAAGCCACAAAGTTAGTCCCTGAACTATCTGAATTACCATATGAGGTGAGGCTGACCCGCCTCGGACTTACCACACTAGAGGAAAGAAGAATGCGGGGTGACATGCTCCACACTTATAAAATAGTCCATGGTATCAACTCAGTCCAAGATTGTCACTTCTGCACCTTGCAGTAGCAGAGGACAGGCCAAATACCAGAGGGCACAGCCAAAAGCTGGTAAAACCCAGACACTGAGCCACCAAGAGGAACAGTTTCTTTAATTCTAGAATTGCAAACCACTGGAATAGTCTTCCTGATGACATTGTAATGAGTCAGAGTGTTAATTCATTCAAAAACTTATACGATAAGTATGTTGAGACTGAAAGACGAAGAAAAGGCACTCTCAATGGGCATTGACTCCTATGCCTCTTTAATTGTCCTTAGGTAATTATCATTAGGTAAGGGTAGCAACAGCATTTCACAAATCTCAACTACGATTGATTTCACACATCATAAACATTAGTGTTTCGTAACCTCTCACGAGAACAACTAACTAACTCGTTAGAAAGTCTCACAAAACTCCCCATTGTCTGTAGGGGTCCCTTGTACTTGGGGCTGACTAGGGTTGTTTGTTCGCACAGGCGAGGGAATAAGCGTTATCCCGTGGCTGCGTCAGCTTAATAGTTAAAACATTTGGTGTCTCAGATTTCTCTCTCTCTCTCTGTTACAGATAGACCGAAGATTGAACTGCGCATTATACATACGAATGCATATGTAAATTTGATATAAATGAATAGGTATTCATACTGTGCCCGTGAATACACAGACATACATATAAGTTACATGAAAAACGAAATTGTCATACAAACAACACTTACAAAGGCACGTAAAAATAAACTGTCTGGAAATATATTCAAGGCAATTATTATTATTATTATTATTATTATTATTATTATTATTATTATTATTATTATTATTATTATTATTATTATTATTATTATTATTATTATTATTATTATAATCATCATCATCATCATCATTATTATTATTATTATTATTATTATTATTATTATTATTAT
>JAXCGZ010000659.1:0-5000 GCA_037179515.1 Halocaridina rubra
TTCAGAATATCTTTTTATTTTATTAATTAAAGTTTATTTTATATTGCTTTCTTCTTGAGCTGCAACTTTTTCTCTTTCTTAATATTTCCTGATGCCAGGGCCCGATGAGGGCGATATTCTTTGCACGTCCCAGTGTCACACTCATATATATATATATATATATATATATATATATATATATATATATATATATATATATATATATATATATATATATATATATATAATATATATATATATATATATATATATATATATATATATATATATATATATATAATATATATATATATATATATATATATATATATATATATATATATATATATATATATATATATATATATATATATATATATATATATATATATATATATATATATATTATATATATATATATATATATATATATATATATATATATATATAATGTATGTATATGTGTGTGTGTGTGTGTGTGTGTGTGTGTATGTATGTATGTATGTATGTATGTATGTAGGTATGTATATTCTCACAATACTAAGTTAATACAAATTTAACTATTTTCATCTAAAATACAATAATTACTATTAAGTAGTTGTGGTGCCATCAGGAAGCAATAGGCCCGTATTCTTGTCTCTAATGATTTAATATATTTCTATATCCATGTCTGCATACTATCAGCAAGTCTGTCAAGGTCACTGGTAAAAATTCTACTTGCGCCTTAGACTAATAAAGGTTTTCATATTTATATCAAACAATTGCTGAATAGTCTTAATTTCACAATAGATAGCTCTTGTTCATCTTGAACCTAATTAATTACTACTGTTCTTAATTTTGATTAGGTAATTATGGACTGATTAGACGCACTATCAGCAGCCATATTTATAAGTCCGTTAGTATTTTCTGTACTACTTATCTAAGTTTGAGAACATATCAGCGAATATATTCAACACTATATTGAATATTTGCGAGGCTTTTAATTTCTTCATGAAAAACACTCAAGTAAGTTTTGTAAGCCGTCTTTCTGTGCCTTTGTGATAGGTCACTTTTTGAGTCGCCAATCAATTTAGCATCTTTTTCCAGTATCAATGAGAAAATCACTAGTTTAATTCCATGTCCGATGTCCACCTAGGAATACTCTATTATCTATCGTAGGCCTATTACCCTCCAAAACAATAATAAGCTATGCCACAATCATGCGTTCCTGGAATGCAATTATGGCACTTAGTGGTAGGAATACAAAGAGAGTTATTGCTTTGTTAATATTCTGATATACGAGTAAGCACAAGAACGCTTATTCTATATTCTCCAAAATCACTTATTTTTGTAGTGACCACGGACAGATGGCCTCGATTGGAAGTAAATTTTTTACACACATTTTTGTAGAGACTGACATACTGAACTGTTTCTTTGTTCATTGGGGTGAAAGAATTTGTTGTGCTGCGTGTCACATATTATTATTAATGTAATTAGTAAACGATGCCCACAGTAGCCCTGGAAAGGATCAACAGAATTTGGAAGAAAAGGAATTGATTTCGCCATTATGTACGGAATATTGTAAAAGATTGTTTGCTGAACTGCATTAGAAGGAGAAATATTAATTAATGTTAAGCATTATTAATACAAGTATTTTTTGGCAATCAAGATTAATTCTCTAAGTTTTGCTTTGAAAGTTTTCTAAGGGACTAAAGGAGTTGAATTCAAAGTGCAGAGCTGCTGGGTATGATAGTCGATTAATGACTTGATACCCACGGCGACACACTAACTGGAGCAGCACAAATTAAATAATGCCACACACAAATCTCTCCTGTCTATACTCACATCTGACACTGAGTTTCCACTGAGAAAAGAAAAATCACGAAAGAAAGATATAATAATAATAATAATAATAATAATAATAATAATAATAATAATAATAATAATAATAATAATCATAATAATAATAATAATAATAATAATAATAATAATAATAATAATAATAATAATAATTATTATTATTATTATTATTATTATTATTATTATTATTATATGCGGATCCAGGTTATTCTTGTATTATTTTTCTTGATATATGATAAAACGAAAATATGTATACTGTCTTTTCATTGATCTTTTACCTCTTTAACACAGCTGGATTTGTAAAGATACCGCTCCATCCTTGGCTCCACACCCAAATTTATTGGTGATCACTATTAAGTTGCTGAGTTATAAAAAAAGGCTATCATATCTAGGACGCCAATAGGTTCTCTATTCTGTCTTCAAAAGGAACTGGCTAATAGACTCTATACGAACCATTTTGACCAGTCGAGGGCCGAACATTATGGTTATTGGCTTTATTAAACCCTGAGCGTAGCAAAATAATGTTCCATCACTGCCCCCCAAAATCCTAACTTTGGATGCTGAGTGTATGACACAATGAACACACCATAAGGAGGTTCTAAATAAGAGATGTTATACAAATTAACCTTTTTCGGACTGGAACTCGTCAGCATCTGAATATGTAATTCATTTAGGAAAAAAATCTCTCCAGAGCAACCCTCGGTAGCTCATTGAATTAGTGCCTAGGTGCTGTTCGGGAGGTGGTTCTGAAATTGATTCCTGATGGTGTGTCGAACGGTGTCGTCTCTCCATCAACTCCCGTGAGGACATAACATGTATGGAGTATGTCAGTATGTCCTTTCTATGAAACATGACCATTGACTAGTTATATCTATATGTTATGTGGTCAAAGCTGGAACCATTTTTTCACGAGTCCAGGACTCAAAAAGCTATCTATATCTACCCTATGGCGTTTAAAGAGTGGTTATTTTACTTGATTCATTAACAAGCGAACACTGTTCAATAGCTCTTCTTAAGATCAAGGCAAGGAAAAAAGTCTGGCATTTGATAATTCGGTTAATACATGATCTAAAAGATATGCATTGGATGGAACTCTCACTACAGCGCTTTACATCCCCATTACTTTTTAATGCAGTAACCATCCTGCTAACCCACTCTCTTGGTTCAGTAACTTTGCTTGCAATATTTTTCTTTTCCGTCCTTTTCAGAATTTGTTTTACCCTTGTCCTTTGACTATCTGTAAGTTTAATTCAGTTATTGCAACAGGTTGCACGTAATTCTCAATAGTTAAATGAACATTACCTGGAAGAGTGCCTATCTCAGCAATAAAATCATCAGCATATACAGCAAAAATGTCAATTACAACACACAAATGTTCTCAGTGAAACCCATTTGATTTCTCATGTTCTCCTACCTAAAAGAGTTGTATACTTTTCTTCAATAACAACAAATGCTAATGAATATGTTTTCTGTTTTTACAGTTTCTCATAACAATTCTACATTTTTCTAAGAATTTCACTGTTGAGGACGACCAGGCCTCAAGCATTGTATCACATTGGCTTAAAAAAGTGCCTAGTTACAAAATTAACTGGCATAACTTTAAAACTGGCACCACTGTCGACTTGAACTTTCACTATACTTCTATTTATACTTCTATTTCAGCAGATATCACCTTATCATGCAAAAGATTATCATTCATTTTGAGGACATAGTCCACACTAGATACATTAGAATCAGGTGGCTCCTCTTCCCTACGTCTACTTCATTAGTCTTCCTGTTGGCACTAGACTTACTTTATACTTTATAGCAAAATTATTTAAATCTCCACATATTGCACACTTTTGCAAATACAGGACAAATACTCCTTGACCATACATGCTTTTGGTCACAAAATTACACTTTATTAAACTATTACCTTTGTCAATTGGGTCATAAACTATCGAGATATTTTTTACTTTGGTGAATATTTAAGCTTACATCGTGCTTTTTAAGCCTTTAACTCAGCTTTTGCACTGTATCAATGTTATTCTCTTCATAAATGCATATCTACTTTTGTGAAGCTTGATAAACTGTACAAATGCAATACTTTCCTTTTGATCGTAATCTTCAGAATTAAACTTTTTTTATTCTCAAGTCATCATTACTACATCCAAAGACAAGTTGATCCCTGAGAGTCCTGTCTCTCTCACTACCATGTTTGCATCCCTTTATAAAAAAAAAAATTTTAAGTCTATAGCGCTTTAGGATTTCATCAACTCACCTGTATTTTGTATACATTTTCTATATTTATAGCATGCAGCTAATTCGTATTTCTTTATAGCATGAAGCTAATTCATTTTTCTTTATGGCATGCAGCTACTTCGTTTTTCTTTAGAGCGTGCAGCTAATTCATTTTTCTTTATAGCATGCAGCTAATTCGTTTTTCTTTATAGCATGCAGCTAATTCGTTTTTCTTTATAGCATGCAGCTAATTCGTTTTTCTTTTTAGCATGCAGCTAATTCGTTTTTCTTTATAGCGTGCAGCTAATTCGTTTTTCTTTATAGCGTGCAGCTAATTCGTTTTTCTTTCAGCTAAGTACACGTCAAGTAAAGCAAGAACAGAGGATAGTACCTATAAAGGGTCTTCCACACCTGGGCCACTGGGAGGAGGAAAATCTAAGGAGTTGTAAATATCCAGCAGCTCATCTGCACCAGCTGTCAGTAATAATGCAATTTTCACCTTATTCAGATCTCAATCTTTTTCAGTTACTTTTAGATGCAATTCGAATCTTTGACCGAATCCTTTACAAACACGCTCACCGTTAATTCTAAGAATGAGGCCACACCAGACGAGACGAGCGGGGAGGTTGCGTGGAGCGATGAGCGGCGAGATCAGCTTCATCATGATGCCTGTTTAAATAGGAAGTGTCAACGTCTCCAATAATTTATTCAGTCAACATGATGAAAATGATGAAAATAGCTAGGGATGTCGCTAGGAAGAGGGCGTCATTTTGGAATATACTGTATCGCGTAGCATCAAGCAAGGAGGGTAAGCGGACCGATATACCTCCCCGCTCATCCAGTGTAGCCACCCACATATAATTTAATGAGTTTCATCATGTTGCGTCATCCCTCCCCGCTCAACCCTTCCCGCTCGTCGCTTCTGGTGTGACCGTAGCCAAAGGACATCAGTCGCCATTTCC
>JAXCGZ010000659.1:15000-17500 GCA_037179515.1 Halocaridina rubra
ATATATATATATATATATATATATATATATATATATATATTAATCTGCTGTGTATATTAATCTCACACAGCAAAAAAACTAAACTCTATGTTAGCATGAAAGCAATTATGTGCCAGAAACTAATAGGTTATATTCTCTCTCTCTCTCTCTCTCTCTCTCTCTCTCTCTCTCTCTCCTCTCTCTCTCTCTCTCTCTCTCTCTCTCTCTCCTCTCTCTCTCTCTCTCTCTCTCTCTCTCTCTCTCTCTCTCTCTCTCTCTCTCTCTCTCTCTCCTGGAAAGAACAAGCAAGTGACAAGTTATAATTTGGTTTCTGTACCTATAATACCTGTTTCATTTATAACCTATGTATGTATGTATGTATGTATGTATGTATGTATGTATGTATGTATGTATGTATGTATGTATGTATGTATGTATGTATGTATGTATGTATGTATGTATGTATGTATGTATGTATGTATGTATGTATGTATGTATGTATGTATGTATGTATGTATGTATGTATGTATGTATGTATGTATGTATGTATGTATGTATGTATGTATGTATGTATGTATGTATGTATGTATGTATGTATGTATGTATGTATGTATGTATGTATGTATGTATGTATGTATGTATGTATGTATGTATGTATGTATGTATGTATGTATGTATGTATGTATGCATGCATGCATGTATGTATGTATGTATGTATGTATGTATGTATGTATGTATGTATGTATGTATGTATGTATGTATGTATGTATGTATGTATGTATGTATGTATGTATGTATGTATGTATGTATGTATGTATGCATGCATGCATGCATGCATGCATGCATGCATGCATGGATGGATGGATGGATGGATGGATGGATGGATGGATGGATGGACGGACGGACGGACGGACGGACGGACGGACGGACGGACGGACGGGTGGGTGGGTGGGTGGGTGGGTGGGTGGGTGGGTGGGTGTGTGTGTGTGTGTGTGTGTGTGTGTGTGTGTGTGTGTGTGTGTGTGTATGTATGTATGTATGTATGTATGTATGTATGTACGTACGTACGTACGTACGTACGTACGTACGTACGTACGTACGCCCGCCCGCCCGCCCGCCCGCCCGCCCGCCCGCCCGCCCGCCCGCCCGCCCGCCCGCCTGCATGCATGCATGCATGCATGCATGCATGCATGCATGCATGTATGTATGTATGTATGTATGTATGTATGTATGTATGTATGTATGTATGCATGTATGTATGTGTGTCAAAAAAACTTTTAAATCTAGGTAAAAAAAATAGTATTCAAACTTTAGTTACCTTACCTCATTTAATCTATTCGTGTGGTGAATTATATTAATAGGCAATTTCTATTCCTTTCCTCTAAAAAGTCAAGAGACATCCAATTCCCAATGAAAGTATAAAAGAGCAAATTCATTAAAAATCTCGTTAAGTAACACATGAAAAAGATTGAAGTGGTTCACGCACAGTCATGCAAGACTGCCTCAAATAAATCACATTCTTTGTTTTGTTTGGCAACCAGTCAGTTACCACCAGCCATATTAGGAGCCGCGGTAGCACTCACATCCATTTATCTAGTCTTTGCTAGAATATAGCATAGCAAAACCTTCCAACACCCTTTGCCTTTCACCGATCGACCATAATCTCCAACAGCTCATAGACCCAACATTAAGCATCTACTAAGGAGTGAGTGTGTAGAAATAAAAACAAGTTGGCAAGAAAAAGAAAATACAAAACCAAAACTGAACATCTAAGAGATATTCCGAAACAAAGCAAGGATAGATATATCTTCTTCTACCACTATACAGGAAGGAAGGAAGAAAGCCAGGAAGGTCCAGCCTCTGTCTAAAAATGGAGTTGATCAAGCATTATTTGTTAGTCCTTGTGGTGGTGGCCATGCAATGCTACTTCTCTGTTAGTCAGTGGTCAGATATATTCATCTGCCCTCCAACAGATTTCATGGATACAACTCCACTAAACCAAACCATCGGCAAAATGAAGATAATATTCTGCCAATTTCATGCCGCTCAAAAATATGCTCTTGGCTTTTCTTATTAAGGTGAGTTAAATGAATATATTATTTCACTTATACCCAGAAGCCTCTTCAGAACGTTGAATATGCTAAAACTGAGGAGTCATTCGTCAACCCTTCAAATATCATTATAGTATTGTCCAAGTATACTATTATGGATTCAAAATAGTTAATGATGCCCAATCTGGCTTTTGATAGACCAAAATCATATGCACCAAGAAATAACTAAACTATAGCTTAGACCATAAAAATAATAATAATGATAATAATAATAATAATAATAATAATAATAATAATAATAATAATAATAATAATAATAATAATAATAATAATAATAATAATAATAATAAGAATAATAAAGATAATAATAATAATAATAATAATAATAATAATAATAATAATAATAATAATAATAATAATAATAATAATAATAATAATAATAATGATAATAATAATAATAATAATAGTAA
>JAXCGZ010000659.1:22500-30000 GCA_037179515.1 Halocaridina rubra
TATGGAATAACTATCATCCACGACTTCTGCTACAATGCCACGGTTGACAATTAAAAGAAAGAAACTACTTTGCGATATTTAGCAGCTATCAGCTGTGACTCAACGATTGAAGTCTCGACTTCGGAATTTACCATCTCAAGCATCTCAGGGTCCTAATCTTGTTTTAGGTGATGTGTGTTAAGAATGATGATGCTGGATTATTACCGGGCTCTTATTCCGGCAGTGAAAATTTGGAGGGTTCCATGAGTTGTGTCATAGTACATTCCCTCAAAGAATCCGAGAAGTGTCCAGGAGTTTAACTGACCGTCCGTTATTGGGTCTCCATTTCCAGCACGAACCTGCACATGAAAAGAGATTTTCTTTATTTTCTCTCTTGGTCTCTCTTTATCTCTCTGTTTTATTGCCAAATCTTATTGTAAATTAAATTGACCTCTAAAATATTTTTGCTAATCTCTATACTCATAATTTTTTTCTTGAAAATATTAGGGTCATCTACTACATATGATGTACCAAAGTAGTCTCGCTTAAGAGGAGAAGTATCTGTTAGAAGTATTTGGTAATACAGAAGATATACTCAGAGCTAGTTATAAAACTGCGAGTCCCATAGGAAAGAATGTTTATCCTTTTGTGTATGGGTTAAATTCAATATGTAGCTATACAAGTAAATGATGTGAAAAGAGTGGCAAGTATGTGTGAATGAGTAGATTTTAGTTTACAAGAGAGATATTTAATTCAGACTGAATGAGTTAATGGTTTCATTAAAGGCATACATTAATGACAGGAATAATTTCTGAAGATTGGAGAGCTGCCGATTTTATTGCAGAATGCAAAAGATATCGAAGTAATCCAATTCTTCTTCTTCTTCCTCTATTTGCATTCCCATTTTCATATGGGGTCGCATCTCTTCACTAGTCGTCTCCACTGGTTCCGGTCCATCACTTGCTCCTCCTCCAGCTGTCTCTCTCTGAGATCCTCCTTCAGTCGGTCCTTCCACCGTAGTTTAGGTCTTCCTCGTCTACGTCTGCCCTCCACGTCCATCTCCATCACTCTCACACCCACGTAGTCTTCTTCTCTCCTCTTCACATGACCGAACCACTGTAATCTCCTCTCCTGCGCTTTCGCCGACGCCTCCACCACCTTCACTGTACCTCTGATCTGGTCATTTCGTATCCTGTCCTCCCTCGTCACCCCACACATCCACCTCAGCATTCTCATTTCTGCGACATCTATCTTCCTTTCTTGAACCTTTTTCACCGGCCACGTCTCCGCACCGTACAGCAACGCTGGTCTCACAACTGACTTGTACACTTTTCCTTTCACTCTAGCACTGATTTTCTTGTCACATAGCACCCCTGATGTTCTCTTCCAGCTGTTCCACGCTACCTGGATCCTATGATCAATCTCTCTCTCTAGGTCTCCATCCTTCGTTACGTAGGAGCCGAGGTATTTGAATGCGTCCGCCTTTGGGAGCTTGTGGTCTTGCATGAACAGGTCGCCTCCTTGTGTCACATTGCACTCCATGTACTCCGTTTTCTGTCTGCTCACCTTCAGTCCGTAATCCTCCAGCAAACCCCTCCATAGCTCCAACCTCTCTTGCAATTCTTCACGGCTCTCGGAGACCAAAACAATATCGTCTGCAAAGAGCATGCTCCATGGTGCCTCCTTTGTCACTTCCTCCACCATCACATCCATGAGAAGGTTAAATAGATAGGGGCTAAGAGCTGATCCCTGATGGAGTCCAACTTTCACCTGAAAAGGCTCTGTAGTGCCAACTGTACTTCTTACTCTTGTTGTGGCTTCCCTGTATATGTCCTGAACTATCTTGACATACTTCTCCTTCACTCCCTTCGACCTCATACTCCTCCACACCTCGCTTCTCGGGACCCGATCATAAGCTTTTTCCAGGTCAATAAACGCCATCTACAGCCCTCTTTGCTTATCTCTATATTTTTCCATTGTCTGCCTCATTGCGAATACTGCATCCATTGTTCCTCGACCTTTCATAAAACCAAACTGCTCACTACAAACTTCTGTCTCCTCCCTCAGCCTTTTATCCAACACTCTTTCCAGCAGCTTCATAGTGTGAGATGTTAGCTTAATTCCTCTATAGTTGTTGCAACTCTGGATGTCTCCCTTTTCTTTGAAAATCGGTACCATTATACTATCTCTCCACTCGTTCGGGATAGTCTCTTCCTTCATCACCATGTTCAGGAACTTTGTCAGCACCCGTATCCCTTCTTCGCCTAAACTCTTCCATACCTCTGCAGGAATCTGGTCTGGCCCTACTGACTTTCCGTGTATATTTAAGGAATAAGTAACAAGAATAAAGATTTTAGGCCACTTTCACACCAAAGTGTCACGTCGCACCTGGCATGCCAAGTGGCACGCCAGTTGAAAATGAACATCCGGAAATATATGAAATCTTTCACACAGAAGGTGTGTGACACGTCCCATGTGCATTTTTAACTGGTGTGCCACGTGGTATGCCACGTGCTACGTGCCACTTTGGTGTGAAAGCGGCCTTAGTCATCCAAAGATACGTAAACTATATTGTGCAGAGTGTTTTGTACATATCCGGCAGATCAATTGCGATCCAGAAGGTTTGGATATTAAAAACAGTGGAAGAGAATTGTAGATATGAGTCAATATATCGATATTGAGTAATGGGATTTTATGAAGGCTTTTGATATAAATTTCTCATAAAAGGTTCATAGAAAAAAAAGGAGATAATGATGGTCTGTGTAGTAAATACAATTATATGCTTGAATTATTTTTCTCTCCTCAAAACGCCTTTTCAAGCCTTGGATTGAAATAAATATTTGGTGGATTGTGAAAACAATTGCTTTACTTAAGGTGAAGAAGAGAAAGGGCTTGATATATATATATATATATATATATATATATATATATATATATATATATATATATATATATATATATATATATATATATATATATATATATATATATATATATATATATATATATAGACAGATATATTAGTGTCATACCGGGACAGGCAAGAAAACTGCCCCTACCAAGCTCAGGCAGCATGAAAACATTAAGACTGAGAAAAAGTAGAAGTTAAAAGACAAGACAAAAATAAGGAAGCGATGCACAATAAGAAAAGATCATATTGAAAGAATATCCGATGTATTTAGGACCTAGAGATATGGCAGGATTACGCCCTGAGATAATGATAGATCCGATTTTTGAAGGAAGATGGGCTATAAGAATTAGGAAAGACAGAATAAGGAAGAGAGGTCCAGAGTTCTGGAGGTGGTTGGGAAGAAGCAGTCGCTGCACCATCCAATCCGTGAGCTACAAATCTCCACGCAGTACCTGTGAGACAACGCCGCTGGGCGAGTGTTACACAGTCTTGGCAGCAGGGGAAGGATGCAACGTGTCAACTCACCAGAGAAGCGATGGAAGTAGTTATAATAGAAAAGAGAAAAGAATGATGCTTTAAGGCAAAAAGTAAGAGACTCCATATTATAAGTAACAGATGGGTCATTGATGAGTCTGATTGCCTTAGATTCAACCCTATCAAGGAGGTAAGCATAAGAAGAACCACCGAAGACGTATGAGCAATATTCTAAGCAGGGACGGATAAGACCTTATAGATTTTAAGTAAGTGGAAAAACAAAAAAGTAATGACGAAAACGATATAGAACCTCCAAGTTTTAGATGAAAATCTAGATATATGGATTTTATAACTCCTCCAAACCATTTTAGAGACTATTAGGCTCCCTAATATGTTATTACCGTTAAGATGGTAGATTTTGTTAGTTTTGAAGACAATGGGGCTATCAGGGGAGAAGAACCATAAAGAGATAGTCATAAATTGTGTCTTGGCGTCATTAAATTTAATTAAATTCTGGGTTCTACACTCAGATACTCTCTGCAAATCGGTATTTTTAGTTTAAGAAAGAGTGATACAAGACCGATTACGAATAGCAGTTGAAGGTTGTGAATAGACGGCAGAGGAAAAATGAAGGGTAGGATCATCGGTAAAGGCGTGTAGAAGAGAGGAGGATGGGGACTGAAGAAGGTCTGTTGAATAGAAGAAAAAGAGTAAGTGAAAGAACAGAGCCCTAAGGATCATCACCTGTAACTGGGAATGAGCTAGATATTGTGCTGTTAACAACCACAGATATAAAAAGGTCAAAGAGAAAACTGGAAATCAGAGAACAGAGAGAAGGGGTAAAGCTATAAGCTGGGAGCTTGGACAAGAGAGCCTTGTGCCACAGTCTGTCAAAAGCCTTGGAGATATCAAAAGACAGTTTGATAAATAACGCACTAAATACATTGTAAGAAAGTGGTGGAAGACACAAGTGAAACAAACTTTCGTTCTGAAAAATGGCCGATATGTTTGCATTCACTGAAAGGCAAGTTTATGCACATAGCGAAAGATCTCAATACATATGAATGTGGAATATACGTCAAGGTGAATGAAGTTAATCGAGGAAAATACAAAGGGGGTAATAATAGTCAGCAAATTAAGCTTCTCCATGGCAGAGACTTTTATTAAAGCTAAGAAGATTGTAGGCCTTATTAGAAGATAATTTGAGAATATGGACGAGGATATATGTAGGTCACTTTTTAAAATTGAATCGAGGCCTCATTTTAAATACACCAATCAGGTATAGAATTCATATTTATTAAATTATATGGAAACTTAGGGGAAAGATTTTCGACCTAATAAGTCAGTTCCTCTAAAAGATTTTCCACATGAAGATACACTTAGAATATTTATCCTACCCATATCAACCTATAAATGCAGTTACTAGAAACATAAATACTATATTAGGATTATGATTAGAATGAATCAGAAGCTATCTTTGAGACGAGGTTGGAGCTTTTTAAATACTGCTTTAGCGGAAAAAAAATCAGATATGCTTAAAAAAAGTTACAATGTTAAAGATATCCGAACTGAACTGTCCACTACAGCTCAGAGTCTCGAGACGAATTTATTTAGAACATGGAAAGATCAAGAAATAAAATTTGATGAAAAGGCCAGAATGCAGCTGGTGAAAATGAGCACCACTGACAACCCCCAGTTCAACCAGAGCAACTGACCTGAACTGGAGTTAAAGGCTTAGGACTCTTAGAGAAAGTTGTATGAATCTATGATGTTATAATCTCTCCTTATATGAATATAAGATTCTTAATAATATTGTCGCTTCTATCACTGGAGTCTTGATTTTCATATTCTAAAACCTATTGCCTTCGTATTCTATGTTGTATACAGAATAAAGGTCAATTGATATTCTTATATCCAGAATACAAGTGTTTCGACTTTGTTGTTTGATAAAAAAAAAAATCCACCTCTCATCGTTCCCATCGCACAATGCAATCTCTCTTCTATTTTGTAATGTGTATTTCAAGCACAGTTTCCTGTCTTTCGCCACCTCTGAAGCAAATATATTTGCAGTGAAGAACATGTTATGAAACCTTTGCAAAAACAAAAAAACAAAAAACTCTACCGTGTGATATTGTTGAATTAAATATTTGCAGTTTCGGGCTTAGTGGGTAAAAATTTAAAAAAGTTCTCGTCCAATGCACGTGCATTATTTTGGAATGGCTAACTCTTTCTATGATTGAATGTGATCTTAACGCATTTGCAAGAAAGAAGACTTTATTAGTTCATATAAAATGCTTTCTTACCTCTACGTCTTGGAATCGGAAAGAAAAATATCCTGGTCTGGGGAGAATTGTAATCTTGTAAATCTCTCTTGCTTCTCCTAGGTCCACAATCCACCAAGGAAACATCTCCCCTGATCGGGAATGGTAGTACGTGCTTAGATCTCCATCAATGGCCTGCCCACCTACTTCTGAACCCCTGATGAAGGAAAAAGAGAAATAATCTTCATGTATAAGAATAGAAATATTCAATACATGATTGCTTCAATGACATTGCCTGATACAGTATGTCATTCGTGTATATTATGACATTCATCAATAGTTATGTAAAGATGGTAGAGTAAATTTAAGCGCTTTTCTCTCAGAATCAGCAACCAGTGCATAGTCATCAGTGAATAGCATTTGCTTCACTTTCCACAAACTTCCATTCTCACCATTTAATTTAAAGCCTCTCTATAACACACTTTCATTTCCTTCCATTACTATTCCGTCCATATACACATTAAGCAACCAAGATGACATTACACGACCTTGTCATAACCCTACATTTACCTCAGACCAATCACTCATACCATTCCCAACTCTAGAACATGCTCTACTATTCACGTAAAAACTCTTGACCACATTCAACAATCATCCACTTAATCCATACTATCAGAATCACTCCACAGCGCCTCCCTATCAACCCTGTCATATGCTTTCTGTAAGTCCATAAAAGCCCCAAAAATGTACCTGCCTTTCTCTAACAACTTTTCACACACACTTGTCTTACTACAAGCACCTGATCCACACTTCCTAATTCTTCCTGAAACCACGCTGTTTTTCTCCAATTAAACTCTCAACACCTTTTCTAATTCTCTCGATCAACACTTCCATATACCTTACCAATTACACTCAACAAACTAATTACTCTAAAACTACTACACTCGCACTTATCCCCTTTCCATTTATAAATTGAACTACACATGGACTCCCCCAATAAACTGGGACCCTCCCTCTCCTAAAACATACATTCACAAACCTCTGCCTTTCTCTCTGCCTCCCTCACCACACACTTCTCTAACCTCCTCTTTGCACTATACCTTTGATATACTTCCGCATTACCTATCTGCAACTATACCTGAAAAATGCCTTCCTCTTTCTACTATTACTGCACTCATCTCTTCATTCCACCATTCACTACCCTTCCTTTTAATTCTTCTCATTAGTCTCATTCCACACACTCCCTCTGCACACTTCAGAACTCTCCTGCTTAAAATATTTCCAATCTTTTTCCACTTCCTTCTCCACTTTCTCTTTCATTAAATTCCACACTTTCCTCAGACTAACCTTATACTCACATTCTTTCTTTCTTTTTTTTATTAAGTTCATTCACTATTAGCTCCTCTCTTCCTCCCTTCCTTCTCACTTTCAATCACATTTTTCAACTCTCACTCTGCCCTCTATTAAATTATGATCAGATATTCCTCCACTAACTCCCCTCAGCACATATACTTCCAAATCTCTTCCGACCTCCCTTCTATCTACCACAATATAATCCATTAACGTTCTCGGAACTACTTTACCACTAATTACTCTGACCCATGTATAATTATGCAGATATTTACTTTTGAACACAGTATTGGTCATCAACGTCTCTCTTTCAATACACGTTTTTATAAGTTCCTCTCCACTCTCATTTTGATCAGGTATTCCATACTTCCCAGTTACACCATTCAGATATTAAAAGAGCAGATACAAATGGCAATGAGAGTAATGAAAACAGGAAAAGCACCTAGGATAAATGGACATTAAGGAGAATAAATGTTAAAAGGAGGGTAGGCATTAGTAGAATGGATGGTGAGGTTGTTGAATGTA
>JAXCGZ010000659.1:35000-37500 GCA_037179515.1 Halocaridina rubra
ACTGCAGCCATTCCTCAAAAGCCCTCTTTTTCTCTTCCATCTTCATTTTCACCCCTTCATTCCACCACTCGCTGCCCCTCCTCATGCCACCTCCAACAAACCTCTTTCCACACATCATTTTAACCCCGATCGGGACTTGAACCTGGGACTTATAATTACTAAGCCAAGGCGCTACCAACTACACCACAGGTCTTAAAAGGGAAACAGACCTTACAGGTTACATCTGCCATAATAGGAATGAACACATTCTATCTGAATGCCACTATGTTCATATTACAGTTTCCCCCAACCTCACTCGTGGTTTCGTTTTCGCATTTAATTAAACTCCCAATCTCATTCAGGACCAACAATAATCAAATAAGCACATTACCACGTGTGAAAACATAAATCATTTTTACCCCGAAGGCACTTGAACCTAGGATATATAATTACTAAGCCAAGGCACTTCCACTACACCACTGAAGGTTTAAAAGGGAAACAGACCTTACAGCTAAGTGGTCAGGTGGTGCAGCAAAGGAAGGGTTTCGTAAGACTGATGACTGGTTTATATATAAACCCATTTAATAGTGACCTTTCATGTAAATGACGTTAGTATTTTGTGACCTGTTGAAATTTGCGAGTTCGCTTATAAGTTTTAACAGTCGGTTTGGCTAAGTGGTAGAAGTTCTGACATCAAATTTACGTTCTCAAAATTCATGCAGTCGAATCCCTTGTGAGGTAATGTGTTTAAATGTTTTGCAAGTACTAATACTTGAGGAGTTAATTTTCTCATATAAAAGCCCAGTAAATGCAAAATAATACCACTGTGAGGCGGGCGCAGTTACATAGTCTGCAAAATTGATTTCGGTCTTCTTGCAAAGAGGAGATCCTTTTTTTGTTATTTTTTTTTTATCGGTTCAAAGCTATGGCTTAGATTTTTATTAAACTGTCGGTCTCGTTCAGTGATTGAAGCTCTGTCAACTGAAAATCCGTTCTCAAAAGTCTTAGTATCGGATCTCATATTGGGTATTCTATTTATATTGTTTACAAGTATTATTAATTGACTGAACATACATAAACGCAGTGATCGCCAAGATAAAGATTGGAAGGGTATCACTGAAAGGTGCAGCTGAGTAGGATCTGCAATATTCACTTCAATCTTCGTGCAGAAGAACGTGTTTCTCTGTTACTTGTTCAAAGTCGCGATTAGATTGCTACTTTTAACCAAGTGTTTTTTTTTTTTTCGCTATGTTGACTGAATATATATAAACTAAGCAAGTTCGTGGTAGCACACCTAAAGACTATCTCTGAAACAAAAGTACAGTTTGGTAACATCTGGAAAATTCTTTGAAGTCTTCGTGCAAAAGACGTGAAAATCTCTGTGGCCAATTCAAAGTAGAGAAGTAGATTCCCTTCTTTTAACTCCCAGCAAGGCTCAGGGGTAAAAAAAAAAAAATGCTAGGTAGTAGATTAGAATATCACTTAAAGACGAATGGACTTGGATATAATCTGAAAAATTAATTTATCTAAATGTTTGCGCAAAAGATACAAATTTCTAGGTGACCCCAATGTCAAGAGTTAAATTGTGTGTTTTAGTTGTCGTCTTAGTTCAGTAGCAGAAGCGTTTGATTCAGAATTTACTTTCTCAAAAGTTCTTGGTTCAAAACGCGTGAATGGTGGGTTTATCGATTTATTTATTTTTTATGATTGACACTAGAACGGGCCAAAAAAATAATAAATAAATAAATACACGCTCATCGGGCCTGGGCACGAAGAAAACATAGAGAGAAACAGAGATGGTGAGTATTGTGAAGGGATAATAAGACATGTGTAACGAATATCCCAAAATATTCGGTGTTGATGTAGGCATAGAAAGAGAACCGTAACTGACGGAAGACTTAACATCGAACTGTCGTGGACAGTCTTAAGTCTACAAGACCTTTCAGCTGTAGTTGGGTTAGCATCCATAATATTTACACTTCGTACAATATATGTAATATTCTATTTTAAATATGCAATGTAGCGAGAGTTTCCTATAAATGAAAATTAGCCTGGCGCAGTAGTATAAGCTCTGTTTTTTGGAATTTACGTTCTCTACAGTATTAGTACCGAATTAAATGTTCGATATTGTGTTTATATCGCTTACAAGTGTTATTACTTCCTAAATTGAATGAATATATGTAACTCCGGTAAACGGAATATAGTAATAAAATTAATACCAATGAGAAACAATTGCAATTGCTTAGAATGTGTAACATTCACTTATATTTTCGTAAAAGAGACTAGAGTTTATATGTTACCGATTCAAAGTCACGGGTTATACTCTTACTTTTAATAGTCACTGTGTAGCTCGGAGGATGAAGCTCTAACTTCAAAATTTTCACTCTTCGGGTTATATGTTTATAATATTTGCAAGTTTTATGACTTACAAAATTGAATAAATATTTATAAGTGTAATAGACTCGAGGTAGTAAAAATAAAAGATAGCTTTAGATGGCACGTAATGTTGGGTACGATCTGT
>JAXCGZ010000659.1:42500-49133 GCA_037179515.1 Halocaridina rubra
AAGAGATAAAAAAGAGAGGGCAGACCCTCGGGCTAAGTTTTGATCTGGAATTCAGATACTTTTTGGTTGCACCCATCTGACAGAGGGGAACTCTTTGCTTTACGACCCTGGAAGAGTCTTTCTGTCATATATAAAAAACTTATTATTTTTGTCCCTAGAAATTTTAATTTGTCTGGTCTACAGCAGCATGTCGAGGAACTGGCCGACTGATGTCCTTCATGTGAGCTCCCCCCCCCCCCCCAGTAGACTGTCTCTTTGGCTACGGTCACACCAGAAGCGACGAGCGGGGAGGGTTGAGCGGGGAGGGATGACGCGACATGATGAAACTCATTAAATTATATGTGGGTGGCTACACTGGATGAGCGGGGAGGCATGTCGCTCCGCTAAGCCTCCTCGCTCGATGCTACGCGATACAGTATGTTCCAAAATGATGCCCACTGCCTAGCGACATCCCTAACTATTTTCATTATTTTCATCATGTTGTCTGAACAAATTATCGGAGACGTTGACACTTCCTATTTAAACAGGCATCGCGATGACGCTGATCTCGCCGCTTATCACTCCACGCAACCTCCCCACTCGTCTCGTCTGGTGTGGCTGCATTCTTAGAGTTAACAGTGAGCGTGTTTGGAGAGTATTCCGTCAGAGATTCGAGTTGCATCTAAAAGTAACTGAAAAAGATTGAGATCTGAGTAAGGTGAAAATTGCGTTATTGCTGACCACTGGTGGAGATGAGCTGCTGGATATTTACGACTCTTTGGATTTTCCTCCTCCCAGTGACCCAGGTGTGGAAGACCCTTTACAGTTACTATCCTCTGTTCTTGCTTTACTTGACGTGTACTTAGCTGAAAGAAAAATAAATTAGCTGCACGCTATAAATATAGAAAATGTATACAAAATACAGGTGAGTCGATGGAATCCTAAAGCTCTATAGACTTAAGATTATTTTTTTCATAATGGGATGCAAACATGGTAATGAGAGAGACAAGACTCTCAGAGATCAAATTGTTTTTGGATGCAGTAATGATGACTTGAGAAAAAAAAGTTTGATTCTGAAGATTTAGATCAAAAGAAAAGTATTGCCATCCGTTCCGTTTATCAAGCTTCACAAAAGTAGATATGCATTTATAAAGAGAATAACACTGATGCAGTGCAAAAGCTGAGTTAAAGGCTTAATAAGCACAATGTAAGTTTAAATATTCACCAAAGTAAAAGAAAAGACCCGGTTTTTTATGACCCAAATGACGAATGTAAAATAAAATAGTGTAATTTTGTGACCAAAAGCATGTATGGTCAAGGAGTATTTGTCCTGCATTTGCAAAAGTGTGTGCAATATGTAGAAATTTAAATAATTTTGCTATAGGAATCGATTTCAGGACCACCTCCTGGACAGCAGGTATGCACTAATTCATTGAGCTACCGAAGGTTGCTCTTTGAAATTATTTTCTTAAATGAATTACGTATTCAGATGCTGGCGAGTTCCAATCCCGAAAAAGGTTAATTTGTATAACATCTCTTATTTAGAGCCTCTTTATGGTGTGTTCATTGTGTTATAGACTCAGCATCCAAAGTTAGCATTTTGAGGGGCAGTGATGGAACATTATTTTGCTACGCTCAGGGTTTAATGAAGCCAATAACCATAATGTCCGGCCTCGACTGGTCAAAGTGGTTCGCATAGGGTCTATTAGCCAGTTCCTTTTGAAGATAGAATAGCGAACATATTGGCGTCCTAGATATGATAGCCTTTTTTTATAACTCAGCAACTTAATATTGATCGCCAATAAATTTGGGTGTGGAGCCAAGGATGGAGCGGTATCTTTACAAATTCAGGTGTGTTAAAGAGGTAAAAGATCAATGAAAAGACAGTATACATATTTTCGTTGTATCATATATCAAGAAAAATAATACAAGAATAACTTGGACACTCATATAATTATTATTTCCCTAATAATAATAATAATAATAATAATAATAATAATAATAATAATAATAATAATAATAATAATAATAATAATAATAATAATAATAATAATAATAATAACAATAATAAATAATAATAATAATAATAATAATAATATTATTATTATTATTATTATTATTATTATTATTATTATTATTATTATTATTATATTATTATTATTATTATTATTATTATTATTATTATTATATTATTATTATTATTATCATTATTATAATATTATTATATCTTTCTTTCGTGATTTTCCTATTGTTACTGAAAACTCAGTGTCAGATGTGAGAATAGACAAGATAGATTTGTGAGTGGCATTATTTAATTTGTGCTGCTCCAGTTAAAGTGTTGCCGTGGGTATCAAGTCATTAATCGACTATCATACCCAGCAGCTCTGCACTGTGAATTCAACTCCTTTAGTCCCTTAGAAAACTTTCAAAGCAAAACTTAGAGAATTAATCTTGATTGCCAAAAAATACTTGTATTAATAATGCTTAACGTTATTTAATATTCCATTGCAAAATGGCGAACTCAATTCATTTTCTTCCAAATTCTGTTGATCCTTTCCAGGGCTACTGTGGGCATCGTTTACTAATTACATTAATAATATGTGACACGCAGCACAACAAATTTTTTCACCCCAATGAACAAAGAAACAGTTCAGTATGTCAGTCTCTGCAAAAATGTGTGTAAAAAATTTGCTTCCAATCGATGCCATCTGTCCGTGATGTCACTACAAAAATAAGTGATTTTGAAGAATATAGAATAAGCGTTCTTGTGCTTTGTCGTATATCAGAATATTAATAAAGCAATAACTCTCTTTGTATTCCTACCACTAAGTGCCATAATTGCACTGCAGGAACGCATGATTGTGGCATAGCTTATTATTGTTTTGGAGGGTAATAGGCATACGATAGATAATAGAGCATTCCTAGGTGGACATCGGTCATGAAATTAAACTAGTGATTTTCTCATTGATACTGGAAAAAGATGCTAAATTGATTGGCGACTCAAAAAGTGACCTATCACAAAGGCACAGAAAGACGGCTTACAAAACTCACTTGAGCGTTTTTCATGAAGAAATTAAAAGCCTCGCAAATATTCAATATAGTGTTGAATATATTCGCTGATATGTTCTCAAACTTAGATAAGTAGTACAGAAAATACTAACAGACTTATAAATATGGCTGCTGATAGTGCGTCTAATCAGTCCATAATTACCTAATCAAAATTAAGAACAGTAGTAATTAATTAGGTTCAAGATGAACAAGAGCTGTCTATTGTGAAAGTAAGACTATTTAGCAATTGTTTGATATAAATATGAAAACCTTTATTAGTCTAAGGCGCAAGTAGAATTTTTACCAGTGACCGTGACAGGCTTGCTGATAGTATGCAGACATGGATATAGAAATATATGAATCATTAGAGACAAGAATACGGGCCCATTGCATCCTGATGGCACCACAACTACTTAATAGTAGTTATTGTTTTTTAGATAAAAATAGTTAAATTTGTATTAACTTAGTATTATGAGAATATACATACCTACATGCATACACTCACTCCACACACACACACACACACACACACACACACACACACACCGCGCGTTCAGTGACACACGGAATTGCTCCTCTTAAATTTTTAACTGTTTCGAGTGACTAAGTGCTTAGTGGAAAACTTTACCATAATTTCCATAAATCTGAAATCCTGCAGAGTATTGTGAGTACAAAAACTTATATTTGTTGCAAGACGAGACTGTTCATATTAAAGGAAAAAAAATTGAGAACTTTTTCGTGAAGAAGAGAGAGAAGCTGCCGTCCAGTTCTGCCTTGAGGGAAATCTAGAAGAGTTGCCAGAGGTGGAGCCATCACATCACATTACCTAATTTTTTGTGTAAACTGGGGAAAGCTCTTAAGCCGTTTACCTGATCCTGTGGTTCTATATATTGTTAAAATCAGTATCCTTCCCATTTATATTAACTAGTTAGTTAGTTTGATACACGAAAAAATTGAATAATAAAAGAAAAAAAAATACCAAATACCCACCTGTCAACAGTACTGAGTTAAGTTGCCAAGTAGTACAGCAGTCTTATTTTCTTCATTTTTTTTGCTTTTCTTTTAGCTTTCTCTTTTACTATTTTGTTATTTTGTATATATATTGAGTTAAATGTAAAGTCTAATCCCGTGATAACATATCTTGGTTAGCAAGTCAGTTTATCAGTTAGGAAGAATATATAACAGAAACAGGTGGGTGCCACCTCAAACACAAATTCGAATTTTCCTTCAGGTTTGACTTTTGTTTTCCTTTTTCTTTTTATACTTAAATTACCATGGTCAAGTTTTTAAGTTAAGATGTGTGTTACCGGAAAGGAGACAAACTGAGTCACTAAATAGCACTTATATGGAGATATAAAAATTCTGTGTGAAGCTAAATTAGAAGTTTTTCTCTTTTCTTTTCTTTTTTTTTCCTCTTTCTCGTCTTCTTTCTATATTCTGTGAGAGGGAGAACATAAAAATGAAGCCATCTCTGTCCCAAACCTCTCCCACCCATGGGTCGGGAGAAGGGGTAGTCATCAGGGGACTTAAACAGAGAATCAAGAAGTTAGAGGAAATGGTTATAAGCCTTGATGATAAAATTCGGAATATGGATGGAGAAATGAAAGAGAATGAAACACTCAGAGAACAAATAAGATCTTTGGAGGAAGCAAATAAAGCACAAGGGCAGGAGAGAAAGGAACTAGAAAAAAGAATAAAGAAGCTGGAAGGGGAAAAGAGTCAACTAGAATCTAGAATTTCTAAACAAGAAGATAAAAACAAACAGCCAAATGACAACCTAAAGGAATTAGATGTTAGTTCACTGCTCTCTTCTGAGAGAGACGAGATTGCTGCTTGGAATGTTCAGATTAAGGAAAACATTGAACAGTTCAGAAAAGAGTTCCAGGAGCTGAATATGGAAAATGATGCCATGAAAACGTCCTTTGCTGATGCACTAAAGGGAAATGTGGCAGTAAAAGAGGCTGTCAAAGGTGGTGGCACTGGAAAACATACAAACAGTTGACTATAAAGAGACAGTAATCGAAAAAATGAAAGACGTTGTGATGGAAAGGGCAAACCCACTCATCAGACAGGCACTTGATAAGGAGAAGACAGTGGTAATCTCAGGCATAAGAGAATCCCAGGAGCCAACATGGCAGGGGAGACTTGAAGAAAATAAAGCTAGCGTTGTAGACCTGATAAGAAAGCTTGGAGTAGTATGTGGTCCTGAGGATATTGTAAACATACACCAACTAGGTAAATATTCGAGGGAAGGAAAGCCGAGACCAACAAAAGTAACCTTTGAGAGAGGGGAAACATGTAGGGAAATATTGCTGAGAAAAAAAAGTCTAAAAGACCTTCAAGAATGCAAAGAAGTGTTCATTAGACGATACAGAACACAGGAAGAGATGGGAAAGATCAAAAACTTGTTGCAAGAGGCAAGAAGGTTAAATGATGAAAGAAATGAAGAAGAGAAGAAAAATTTTTGTTACAGAATACTTCTAGACAAAGGGGAGATAAAGAAGATAATGACAGAAGATCAGGGGATGGGGCCTCATTAAGATTGTTATACACAAATGCTGATGGATTAGCTGGTAAGGCAGTAGAATTAAAAGATAGGATCCACAACAGTAAGGCAGATATAGTAGCAATTACAGAGACTAAGTTGAGTGAGGACATAAACAGTGTCACAGTTTTTCCTAAGGGCTTCAGAATACTAAGGGTCGAAAGATCTGAGAGGACTGGTGGAGGGATAGCACTGCTCATAAGTGAGAGGATTCAAGTTGAAGAAATAAACTTGGCTATAGAAAGTGAGTTCAGGGAATTTCTTGTTGCTCGCATAAATACTGGGTCAGAGAGCATTATAATAACTGTTGTATACAACCCACCAAGGAACCAAAATAGGCTTGAAATTTATGAGGAAAGTCATATAGGTACTATTGAAGTCATAAACTCAGTTGTTAACATGGCACGGGAGAAAAAATGTAGGATTTTGATTATGGGAGACTTTAATCATAAAGAGATAGATTGGATAAATCTTGACCCACACAGTGGTGAGGACTCATTTGGGGCAAGATTCCTAGATTGCGTACAAGGGAATTTCCTACACCAACATGTAATGGAACCAACAAGAGCCAGGGGTGGGGATGAGCCATCACTACTTGATCTAGTGTTCACAGATAATGTGTTGGATATTGAAAATATTGAGTATGAACCACCAATTGGAAAGAGTGACCACTGTGTGTTGTTGATGGAGTATATCATTGAAGACATTCTTCCTGAGAGTAGAGGCACTGAGGACATGAGGAGGAACTATCCGAAAGGAGATTACATCAAAATGAATGAGCTTTTTGCAGTTATTGACTGGAGAACCTTATTTTACAACAAATCTGTACAAGAAATGAATGACATCTTTTGTGGGAAATATGGGAAGATAGTAGATTGCTGCATACCTGTCACCAAAGTAGGTGTAATTCATGCCAGAGAGAAATGGTTCGATAATGGGTGTAAAAGAGCTAAGGAGTGGAGAGACAAATGCTGGAAAAGGTATAGGAGGAGAAAAAACATAAATGCCTGGCAAACCTACAAAAGAGCAAGAAATGACTACCTAAGTAATAGGAGAGAGGC
>JAXCGZ010000660.1:0-49036 GCA_037179515.1 Halocaridina rubra
AATCCTGCTGCACACACCTCACCGCTGTCACATAATATTTATACATGTACTCTGCACTACCCTCACATACTTTTCTGTTACTTTTGACTTCTTCATGCAATACCACAGCTCCTCTCTCAGCATCCTGTCATACTCCTTCCACAAACACACAATGCAACTTCTAGCCTTCTGTGTACTTCCAACAACACTCTCAAAGCAAAAATTGCATCTATAGTACACCTTCTTGGCCTAAAACTACTGCTGTTCACTAAGGCTCACATCTGTTTGCAGTTTAGCTTTCACTACCTTTTCCTATATTTTCATGCTGTGGCTAATCAACTTTATGCCTCTGTACATCTTCCTTATTCATAAAAATGGGTACCAAGTACACTTTTCCATTTCTCATGCAGCCTTTTACCTCCAAATGTTTTGATGTTCTTTCCTAAGCTGCCTTGCCAAACAGTTCAAAATCCCTGAGGAAGGCCACCGTTGATCCCAAGCTTTCCCTCAGAGCTCTCAGGGAGTGTATGCTGTGTTGTTGGTATATGTGGGTCTGTGCGATGCAGTCTTCCTTAATGTGTTTGATTGCATGAGGTGTTGTGTTATCCTGGAGAAGCATCAGTGACGGAGTTGTCCAGGCTCTTCTGGTAGCATTGCCCCATTTTAGACCAGAAGTGCTATTGACTCTTTGATATATGGAATTGATTATTCAGCTTGGCAAAGCTTTGATTCTATCTAAGAAAAGTACTTGGGGCAATCCATTCAGAAAGTGTGTTAGTATGATGAAAGCAGGTGGTGCCCGCATTGCAGCCTAGCCAGGTGAACTTGGTCTTCACGGAGAAGGGAGGATTCGGAAGTATGGATGCCGGGAAGTTAAGCATGAAGCTGTGTTATCATTCAGTGACCGGATGGAATGGCAACTTATTTTGGAATGGATATTTTTGTGGATGCTGGTTGGGGTGGGTAAGGGGAAAGAGATGACAGTACTTGTTTGTAATATTGTGTGTTAAGTGCTGTTTTAACCTTCCTTGGTGCTTGCAGTATTCTGCCATGTAGTGTAGTGGGTACATT
Organism: Halocaridina rubra; assembly: GCA_037179515.1. Lineage (NCBI taxonomy): Eukaryota > Metazoa > Arthropoda > Malacostraca > Decapoda > Atyidae > Halocaridina > Halocaridina rubra. The sequence continues at coordinate 1,051 of JAXCGZ010000660.1, forward strand.
TGTTTGTCGAGGCTGCAGTGAGTATTTGTGTACCTCTCATGTCAATATGGTCTTGACTTTAAGGACTTTGGCTTCTTACTAGTTTCGTGATGATTTTATCATCGCACAATATTCATGGATGTATTGTACATAGACCTACAAAATGTATGTATATGTATTTCATGTTGGTTATATTATAAGGGAATGCATGCAAGGTAATAGGTTTTGTGTACTAAATTTAAGGTACAGAGTCTGCATTATAGATTTTGCACTTTGCGGAGGGATTCAGAAACTTTAAACATAGCAAGTGTGAGGGATTACTGGTATGTTATTACTTAGCATACTTGAATTACAAGTCATTAATGCTGGAGATGTAAGTAAAAAAACTTGTCTATATATAAAGATAATATATTTTTGAGCAGTGTGCTTAATTCTTTTCCATTGCAGGTGACTTGAAGCATATCACCAAGCTCCGTCCATGGGGCCTGTTTGAGGTGCTGACAGAGAAATATGAATGGCCTGAGGAAGAAGCTCGTGCTTTTAGTGATTTCTTAACCCCTATGCTGGCATTCGATACTGCTGAGAGAGCAACTGCAGCTGAATGTCTCAAACACCCTTGGCTTAATTCGTGAATAATAGAAATTTTGAAGATTAACTCCACAGCTTTCTCCCTGGTAGAAATTCATCAGCGTAATTGGGTTTTAGACTTTTTCTCGGGAAATATATCCATATATGTAAAGTGAAGTATGCTGTATACAGCTTATATATCTACATCATTGAATACCAGGGAGGAGGGTAAACCATCTTCTCACTTGACTGTATGTATAGACATGTGCACTTGATGGTGATTTAAGTGTCAGGGCAGATACCAAAGATGTCTAGTAAGATGAGACAAACGTTTGAAAAATGTTCCAGATCAGCTCCCTCTTATCTTTTCTACAGTGCAGTTGGTGTTACAATGTAAAATGAGAAGACAAGTGAGGAGGTGGTGGAGGTTTACATATACTCAATATACACTTAAGCCAGGGTTCCGCCTTGGGGGTTATCAGCCCCATTTTTGACCAGAAGTGCTTTTGACTCTTTGATATATGGAATGGATTATTCAGCTTGGCTAAGCTTTGATTCTATCTAAGGAAGTTACTGGAGGCAATCTCTTCAGAAAGTGTCTTAGTATGATGAAAGCGGGTGTGTCCAGTGGTTCTGCCACGTCCATTTTGAAACTTTGTTGATAATCCTCAAAGTCCATTGTATTGGGAGGAAATTTTGGGGTTTACCATAGCTCCAATGCTGAATTAACTGCTCAAACTACATTTATTAAAATGGAGCTCAGAAAATGTATTTGAAACAATTCCTTAATTATATATAATAAAAAACTCTTCCACTAGCACTGCTGCAGAACTTTGGATTTGTTGGTACCTGTGCCCGCAAGACCCACTGTCAGGTCTCAACGTACACAACGGGAGGGCTGTTTTTCACATGTATTCATTTAATAGTTATCATACAGTACAGGATGTCATACACATATTTAGTCGGCCCTGAAATTGAGTTGTTTATTTAAAAGTGACGATCTTTGAGAAGAGAGGTAAGTTTCCCTTAGGTTAGAGCAAACTGCAACTCAAAAGTCACGTCGTTAATTCATTAAAAGCCTAACGACTTATGTTGAAAAGCTACTTAGGTTATGTAAAGTCATCAAAAACGACCCAGACTTCCTATAAAAACCCTATAAGGACCACCATAACGTCGCTAATGCAAGTCGTTCGATAAGTTCATATTCAACAAATGTACAGTGCATACTATACACAATATTTTTAAAATTTTTAAATTATTAATTAATTTTATGCATTACTTTATATACTTATAACATTTATTTTTATGTAATTTTGCACTTTTTTTAATAGTTTTATGTGATTTTATTATTTTTGTGGGTCTTTAATATTTACTGCTAACCAAGATAAAGCTACATAAGGCGACGTTAGTTGAACTTAATATTACCCTATTGTTATTAATGAGACCTAAAGTTGAGGCAATGTAAGGTGAGGTATACCTGTATATGCATATATTTTTATCGTTATCTTTCTTTATGATACTTGCGTCAAGAATGAATAAACCAGTCATTGAGGCTAAAGTGAAAATCTTAGCACAGAAAAGCAGAAGGTTTTTTAGTATTTAAAAACTCCTATGCTAGTGACATTTAATTTTGCAAATTCCAGGAAGGCATGCCACAAATGGATAATTTTTCAATTATGCATTGAAACTATAAGGCGTTAGTTTTCCAGACTGGAAAAGTTATCATGCGGGATCTGTGTTACTTGAATAGCCCTGTAGCCTATGCATATTATTTGGCTGAAACTGAAATCGTATACTATTAATTGCAGGCCCACCTCCATAGAAGTCTGTAGGATCCTTTCCAACTGGCTGTACAAGTACAATCCCACCACTCCCTTTCTCTTTGTCTCAAACTTCCTTGATATTATTAAAAGTGAACTCGCTCATCCCATATTAATCCTGAGTGGTAGGAGTAATATTATCCCCCTTATCCCTAATGGAGGCTACTAGGCTCTGTGTTTTCTGTATATTTAGCCACATTTGTAAGAAGATTTCATGAAATGCATCAGTGATTATATATTTATTTTTACTCATTTTAGATATGCACCTTTGTTTAAGTAGGTTATCTTTAATTGTGACATAACAGTAGGGTTCATTTATGTCTCCTCCCTTGTGAATCTGTTCCACCGACCGCACGAGTGTTGTTCATGAATAAAGTGATGCTTCCTCATGCTCTTTGCCAATCTGGCTTGTTTAGCACCAGAGGCAACAAGGAAAGAAAACAATGAATTCTCCCAAGCTGTAATGAAGATTGGTGATGGGTGTGCAGGATATGATCAGGAGTGTGTCGAGTGGCGTCAGTCCTGCTTATGGAATGTCTCCCATACTCAGGCCAATATTGTCTTATATTAAGATGCCTCATACCTTACCAAGGGTGCAGTAGGCCAACAAATTTTATACGACACACAGGAAATTTGGGCTTTGCTGCTGTGGTAGACTTGTCCGAACCTCTGTTAAGCAGACATAATACAGTATCGGTACTCTTGATAGTAAAGGTGAAGCACACCCGTCTCTAGTTTTATTCTCCTAGTATATTCTTTGCATTATTCTTTGATATGCTATTGTGAAGTGGTGAAAAAGGATCTCTACTACACTATGAGGTATAGGTTCGTTCAGATTATTTACATCTTATTTTATCCTTTCTGTCTCCAGGCTTCCCACCAAGAGTTTCTCGCTAGGGGTTGCTTTCCTGCACCTGGAATGGAGTCACTAAAACCCAGAGACGAAAATAGCAGTTCCAGCCACACTTTACATTGGTGATCAGTTTTATAGGCTCTATGGGAAATTGGGGTTGGTACCCAAACTCAGAGACTTCAGAGAAACTATGCTCCCCCCCCACTCATCTGTTACGTAGTGATTGTCAGGCCCATCTGCTGAGTATCCCCCTGACTGCTCTCTTGTGAGAGTATTGTGGAAAAGGGTCATCCACTGGAATTATCTCTTGTTTCCAAGAGAAACCGTTATCCTTCAGTCTTCATTTTGGTTCCAAGAGAATGAAGAAGGGTAGCATCTTCATTGCTTCCATTGGGTGGGAATGACATATTAATATGGATCACCTCCGCAGATCTATATGGGAGGGAAGTTAAAGTGGCTCTCATATTAGGTCTTTGCACATACAGTGCATACAAATTAAGGACTTCAATGCCAGTCCATAGAGGAAAAATGTATGCTATGTATTGTCATTGGAGACAAAGATCCAGACCGTAGGGAGAGAGAAGGAGACCTCCTAGAGATACTGAAAAACAGAAAATTAGAAAGTTCTTAACTGATGAAGTGAGAAAGAACTTTAACAAGCTCCAAGGCCTCTTCCCCAGGAAGAAACCTTCAGAGAAGAGTGGAATAAAAAAAGTTCATTTATACATTTGCTAAGGCCTCCTGATATAAAATCTCACTATAGAATCCATTTGGAGTCCAACCCAATGAGCTACAGCATACTCTACTCCTAAAGGAAGTGGTATAAAAATTGCAGAGAGTAATCTGCAATTTTGGAAGTCATTGCTATTACTCTTGGGTTATAGGTCATTTTCAACTTCTGGAAAACTAACCTCTTATGGGAAGTAAATCTGAGGTCTCAAAGTTTCAAAAGTCTTATATCATTCCAAACCAAAAGGCCCACAAAACAAGTAGGTCACTCCTAAACACGGAAAAGGTGACTGTATACTCAGGATAAGGAAGCTACTATCCAGAAGTGTAGGACGTTCAAGAAAAACTTATAATTGTGTTCTTGAGTCTGCAATATGATCCCAATGGGAAAATTTTCCTCTACCAAAAAGTGTCATTTATTTTGAAAAGTCCCATAAGGAATAAGAGATAAACAAGAGGAGTAAAGCTAACAATCACTGGAGCTCGCAGCCATTTATTTTTCATTCCAAAGAACTCTGAAAATTCATAGTAGTCCTTGACCTCTCAACACAACATGGGCATTCCCTAATGAAGGTTCAGTATTTATATTAAGAAAAATGTGAGGCTGATGCTTCAGAAGACTCTTGGACCAACAGCGATGCACACTGGCATATCCAATTGCAAAATTTGCACTACTGGGCTCCAACTTCGAATAACTCGTACTGCATCCAGGTCCTCCCACTCTGTCCAAATATTGCTCCAAAGACTTTCTTAAATATCCTAAAAGATATATTAGTAGAAATAATGTACTGGGAAATGACATTTCAACAGTCAGTTACTGGACTTTTGTTGGCTATGGTAAACATAACAATACCGTTGTAACAAAGATTGTTCTTGGGGGAATAGAAAATAAGGAGGATTCTTGGGCTACTGTGAGATATTAGTGACTCTTACCTGCCAAGGACTTTACATAGCAGGGATTCTGATTTGGATCTTTCCATAAATACTTCAAGCCACCCAGGTTCAAAACAGCAGGATGTCCTAAAAGGAAGTAATCGTATTTATATTCAAATTCTCCATTGGCTGTACAAGTATAATTTCAGTATACCCTCATGTTATTAAAGTGTAAAGACCATAATGGATGAGGTCTGAACACAGTAGTAGTGAAAGTGTCCAAAATTAATTGAATTCTCTTTATATTGCCTTATAACTTTTCTATGAGTAAACCAACTTTTGAGGGTTTTGGAGATTAACCCTTCATAGGTTTGGTAGTTTATATAGACTCTTCATGGCTCAACCATGTCTGATCCCAAAAATTCCGAGTTGAGCAAATTGGCACTGGAAGTACTTTATCAAACGTGTAAGAAAACAGAAACAAGTCAGTATTACTGTCAAGAGTTTCTTTTCTTGCCAAAGAATGCTAGCAAGCAAGCAAAGCAAGCAAACTTTATTTCCATTTCAATACAATGGGTATTCGTCAGCCAGGGCAAGCCCCAACCCCCCACTGTGGTGTCCAACCACAGCAGTTCCTGCCAGTAAACAGCTTAAACTTTCGGTCTTGGACGGGAACCGATCTTTCGACCTCGTGAATGCGAAGCCAGCGCGTTACCACTGTACTAGCCAGCTTTGGCTAAACCTTTACGTCATTGCTCTGATAAAGTACCTTTTTACAAACAAAACCTATCAAAGGTACCCTTAATCCAAAATGGGAGCTTGATTAGATGCTATTGCTTTTGAAGTAGGTCTTCACATCCGAGGTATCACCCTTTAACATATAGATTAAGCAATGTCCCTTATTCCACTTGCCTCAGCCTCTAGAGTATTGGCGAATTAGAGGAGGAGAGAGCTTTATAAAGCACTTGTGAATGATTCCTTTTTGATTCAGGAATAATCATAGATTGTTGGAAGCCAAAAATCATTAAACTACAGCCAAGAGAGAAGGCTTTGCCTATATAGCTCATCATAACCCTTCCTTATAATCTCCTATCAGTATAAGAAGATTTTCAATTTCTTATCTCTGATGCAGAGAGAAAGCTGCCATATGCCCAGGGCTACAGATTTCCATGTTCCCTAATCATCTATCATATCATAAATAGTAATGTTTTTCTCACATGACATGAAAGAAATAGTGACTACCTTACCAGTCAGTTCTTTTGTCAAAATACAATATATTTTCAACACTACTAGATGGTCATATCTCAATTTAAAGAATATTCATACTTTAAAAGAAAAGTTTATTGTGGAAATAAAGGGGCATATCATGATTTTCGCAAAGTAACAAGTTACAGGGGGTCTTTGACTTTCAGCAACTCGACTTCTCAACTGTGACTGGGTCAGGAATATGTATTGATTTTGTTGCCATAATGAAAAAATACCTAGGGGAATAAGAATATACAATACAGTACAAATTAATAATAATAATATTTACGTATAACATGGGTTGGAAAGTGAGAGAGAGGAATGTACTGTATAATGTTTTCTTCGATGCGTAACAACCATTTATGACCAGCCAAAAAAGTTAATAAATTGTAGTTATGGAAGATGATAATAAACAAAACTGTACATGATAATAATAATAATAATGCAGTACAATGTTACAATTTCATCTAAATTATTAAATGTTTAGAAAATAAAGAGAATAAGAAATTCCTATTTGGGTTAATAATGAAATAAGTGTCAATAAGGGAGAGGAGAGAGAGATGAAAAATATGGCTTAACTCGGGAGTCAAATACAAGGTAACTATAATGTGTAACTTTTTTTTTTTTTTTATTACTCTATAGCATTATTTCTCAAATAAAATAGGTTATTATAAAAAGTAAGGAATATGGAGAGCTATTAAGATTAAAAAGACTTAAAATATGATTTAAAAATTATATACTGGTCGTGTTTACTACATGATGGTCCCTACCCACAATATCTTGATGAATTAATGATCTGACTTGCGACCGATTTGACACAACAAACTGGTCGGAACCAAATCCAGTCATATGCAAGAAACTACCTTGTATCCATTGATTGATATGCCTTTCTCCTCAGTTTTTATACATTTTTATCATATACGGTATATATAATTGTCTCTCAAGTAATAAAGCATCAGTCAACATTCTGCCTGCAGCCACACTAGGAAGCTGATGCAATTTGGTTACCTGTCCCTTTGTACTCGTAAGTCTAGAGAGATGGAACAGCCAGTTGAACTTATTTAGTATATTAGGGTGAACCAGTTCTAGGTTATCCTTACCTCTTTGGCAATAATTACCAGGTTTTATTTGCTTGGTAGTTGTTGTTTATGAATTGAGATTGTGTGCTGTGGACTGGTGTTACTAGAGGGTAAAGCTAGTAGCACAGAGGGGAAGGACTCCGACCCTGAGGAATTGTCCTTGGCCCCCATACAACGTAGCAGCTGCCTTGCAGTCTCCCCTTCCCCACCCCATCCTTAAGCACAAGGTTTTTTGTCTAGTACTATTACTCATGGATTTAGAGAAAGCATATGACAGGGTAGATAGAGAGGGGTTGTGGAGGGTGTTGCAACTGTATGGAATAAGTGGAAGTTTGTTGAATGTGGTGAAGAGTTTTTACATGAATAGTAGAGCATGCGTGAGAGTTGGGAATGATACGAGTGATTGGTTTGAGATAAATGTTGGGTTACGTCAAGGTTGTGTAATGTCGCCATGGTTGTTTAATGTGTATATGGATGGAGTGGTAAGAGAAGTAAATGAAAGGGTATGAGACAGAGGCTTGGAACTAGTGGATGAGGAGGGAAGGTTGTGGAAATTGAGTCAGTTGCTATTTGCGGATGATACTGTACTGGTGGATGATACTGAAAATTAATTGAATCATTTGGTGACTGAGTTTACTAGTGTGTGTGAAAGAAGGAAGTTGCACGTGAATTTTGGTAAGAGTAAAGTCATGAGAAGCACGAGGAGTGTTAATGTTGGCAGATTGAATGTAGGAGTGAATAGGGAGTTGCTTGAAGAAGTTGAGAGTTTTAAGTATCTGGGGTAATGTATCAAGGAGTGGACGAGTGGATGTAGAGGTAAATCACAGAGTGATGGAAGCTAGTAAATGTTTAGGTGGGTTGAAAAGTGTAATGAGAAATAGATATTTGGGAATGAATGCAAAGAGAAGGATATATGAAGGTGTGATTGGGCCGACAGCATTGAATGGAGCAGAGACTTTGAATGCAAGAGGGGATGAAAGAAACAAGTTGAATGTAATGGAGATGAGGTGTTTGAGAGGTATGATTTGTGTATCTAGAATAGATAGAGTAAGAAATGAGGATGTCAGGCAGAGAGCGGGTGTTGGAATGAAGCTGTCGGATAGGTTAGATCATAAAGTGTTGAGATGGTTTGGACACATGGAAAGGATGAGTAATGAACGATTAGTGAAGAGAGTGTGGAGTGCAGAAGTGATTGGAGTTAGGTTAAGAGGGTGACCTAGAACGAGATGGATGGATGGCGTGAAAAGAGCACTGAATGCACGTGGAATGTCAGTGGAACAGGGAAGAGTGCGTGCAAGAGATAGGAATGAGTGGAGGAAGATTGTGCATATATGATGTGGCCCAAAGGGATTGCTCGCACCTGCTAGCTCAGTGAACTGTGGTGGACGAGTGTGAGGGGAGTTGCCATTTGATGACGTGGTGGGGGTAGACCAGCTGCGGCTGTCGGGCTTCATTGTAGAATATCCTTGCCCACCTACCTTGTGGGTGACCCAAGCAGGGTGGAAGAGGGGGAGACGTGACAATCCTGTATCCCCAAGGAGCTGAGAGGAGTGGTTGAGGTATGTGGATCGTGGTGAATGCGCATTTCTTGGCTCGGCCATCCCCTTACAAGGGGGAATGAGGCTTATGTCTATGTATGTATGTACTATTACTCATGTTTTATATTTGCTTTCCCTTTAAATTTACTCTCTCTCTCCTTCTTCTTCTTTTTCTTTTTCTTTGTATTTTTGTGATTTCGTAAACTTTTCTCTAGGTACTTCTTTTGGATTTTACATCCTTAGATTTTTTTTAATACTATACAGTACTTATTTCCACTAAAATGGTTATGTTATCCCTAACACTATCATCAAACATATAATTGATTTATTTCTTTTCTGGACTGCGATCTTACTGTATAAATAACTGTTTCCAATTTTTTATCCCTTGAGCGACTGTCCAATGATAGCTCAATATGGGTAATGTCAAAGTTAAACACAAAGACCCCTCAAGGGGGGGGGGTCTAATAACCATAGAGATAATGTTTTCTAATGCCTCAGTGAGGCTATGTCATCGTCTAGAAGGTAATCAAAATAAAAAATGGATTGTTTAGGTCCTAGGTGATGAGTGCAAAGCCATTTTCTATAAAAGGAAGTCTGAAATAATCATGCCACCTGAGCTTTATGCTCAGAAAACAGTTTTACTCATGGGTGTAGACCCGTATGTTACTGACCATGATAACAAAGAAGAAGTAGATGTCGTAAGACTAAATGAGAACACCAAAGTAGAATCAGTAATCAGGATTCGTAATACCAAACAACATGCTTATGCTACACCTCCAGACCATAAGCATTGCAAAGAAGATTAAAGATCGGGAATTCTCTTCTTTAACACTGAAATCAATCCTACAGATGTCGAAGATAAGATCTTCATAGACATTAACATTTGTTTTAAATGCCACAGCTTAGACCATGTCACTATGGACTGCTCTAGTGATATCACTATTTGCTCATATTGCTCTGAAGTTGGTCATAGATGGAACGAAAACAAATGTAACACATGGACCAAGAAATGCATTAACTGTTCAGGGAAACACTCCACACTAGCTGCTGGATGTCCCATAAAGAAGAAAAATGAAAAAGGAGAATTTGACTGCAATGAGAAAGGCCAAAAATGAACCTACATTATCCTATTCCGAAGCAGTAGGGACAACTCATGCCAAATGACCTACTCCAGTAGCCTATGGAACCAGATGTCTATAATCATAATTAGTGCTATGGTATATGGCCAAACGGTGAACTCCACTCGTCCTGGTACACTTGAAATTTAACGACTTAACAACTATTAAACAACCTAAAAATTTGTCTGAAGACCCTACCCTAATGATAAATCAAGCCACCTTAACATCTCTTGTTACTACATCCACTTCTGCTACTGACCCAACTGCAACAACAATTGAAGGACCTGCTGATATGGAAGATGTACAGAAACTTCAAGAGAGCAGGAAAAGATCCTCTCAGCCTCCTGATGGGGCAATTCTAAAGAAGACTGTCACTGATGAATCTCTGATAGGTCAAGAATCTAGAAACATGACACCTGAACTAAATATAGAAAACACAAAAGAAGTAAAGCAACGAAACAAAAGGAAAATAAAAATGACCTCAACTTTAGTCATTGAAAATAATTATAAACTCTAACCCTCTGTGACGTAAGAAGATAAAATAAGATATTCTCTACTTAGAGCTAACAAACTGAAATACATCTATACAAACTCAAAGGACAAGCCACACCAAGTACATCTATATCTTGATTAGACCAAAATTGACCTTAACGGTATTATAATTCAACATCTGGATAACCACAGTTTCATTTCTACATCACAAGGACTTTAAGGGAAATCGCTGTCACTTTTCAACAACAGCCCTTAATACATATCCCTTCTAATCTTCATGGTGAATAATATAATATAAAAACTAACCACTAATTCAACACAACGTCCTCTCATGGACTTTCCCTAGAAGTAGCGAACTTTATAATGTTTACAGAACATATGATCCCGATATCATACTATTAAGCTGTGCAAGTAGAGCGTTGTTGTTGCTGTTCCGGTTTTACGTCACGGACTCCCTTTTCTACCAAGGGCTAGGACGGTTGCCCTCTTGCGAAGGACTTGTTTTGGCAAATGTAATCATTACCCTGAGTGCATGCCCTTGCTAACCTCAGACCGTGACGGGGCGCGAACCCTCAACCTGAAGCCTCAAAGTCGCGGACGCTACCGCTTGAGCCACGGTGACTACTAAGCTGTGCAAGTAGAGCAAACGTGAAAAAAATAAACATTTTGCATATCATACCAGAGAAATGTTTTACATAATGATCACGCAGGCACTGCTATAGCTATAAAGAAACACCTCCGATTTTAACTATTGGATGATTTTAACAGAGATGTTCTCACTGTACAATTTGATATGAAGACTGGACCAATATGCACTGGTACATCCCACTTACCTCCGAGGAGACAAGAGATTCCAAGTGAAGACTTTTTGAAAATATGCAGGAAAAATATTCCCTCATACCTCATAGGGGATCTTAATGCAAGGCAACACTCACTAGACCACAGTTACAACAATCATTGTGGTCATATATTACACAGATTACTAACCAGGGCCATGTCACATGGATCTGAAACACCTAAACCAGACATCGTCCATAGTAACCAACATCATCATTTAAACTACATCATTTAAAAAGGACCCCTCACTATATCTGACCACTTGTAATCAAACTCTTTACTGAAGCACTAACGAATAAAATATCACCTACTTGTGATTCACACATATTAATTGGAAAATTTTTCAGTCTGAAAAAGAACATCATAATCTACCTACTACCACTAACTACGTCCTACACATGACAGAAGACAGAGATAATCATCTAAACGACTGGTACATAATAAACCTATAAATTGAACCCAGTGCTACTCACAACGTTTAAAACGCTACCGCACCCAACACACCGCAAAAATAAAATTATTACAGCGACAGTATCACACCCTCAAAGCCTCATTGATTGGCTTGCCTTAGGAATACCACGACTTAAATAAACTACGGGAAATACAAGAAGAAATTGAAGAAGAATTGAAATTTATATATAATGAAAATGGGAACACTTAATCATGGATTACAATTAAAAGAGAAGCATTAAAAATTATCAGAAACAGTTAATGACGAGTAGTGTGGCTTGGAGGAGCTGCAGGCATTGGTGAGACAGATCCATGTGACTATGGGCCCCATCACGGCACTGTCAGCTGGATTGGTCGGGTGCCTGATATGGGCCTAAATTGGATTGTTGGTGCTGAATTTGTAAGATTTGGTTGTTATATATGTAGATAAAAACTTATCTATTTACAAAGGCCACAATACTCCTTACAGGAGGGTGGCTGAGACAAAGCAAACAATTGAGTCTTTGTAGGAGGAAAATACAAAGGAGGGGATTCCCAGTCCCTGCACTTCGTCCCAGTTAGGTGGCTTTTACAACACGCAGAGGAACATGGAGGAGGTATTCTTGCCCCTCCCCCTCAGGAGGATAATAGTGACAAACCTTTTTCACCTCCATATAGTACCAAATTCAACCTAGAAATCTGAAATTGAAAATATGTATGAAGATATTAATATTGAAAGCAATCTCATCCCACTTCATTATTGCCACTGTAAAAGGAAAAAAAAATAATTTTATTTTGACGATGTATAGTCACATCCAGAAATACATTCATATAAGATTAAATAAAGATTCTAGTCTTACATCGATTTTGATGGTGAAATATTTTCTCTCCAAACTTGTGTAATGCAACCTAGGCATTTCTGGTATGATAATATAATTTGTTTATTATCATTCTATGCATTCATATGTCTTTCATATAATTTTCTTTAATGGATCTTTTCCTACCATTTAAGACTGTATGACTGTTCAGTGTTGTGTTACTTATGTAGGATGTTTATGTGGCTCATTGTGAGATGTGTGTGGGACCATTTTGTTAATTACAGTATATACTTCTGTATATTGCATTTGTGGATCTAGTTGATGAATATTAAGGTAATCACACACACACACACACACACACAAAGCGCTGATGGATTTAGATGTTCATAAAGCTACAGGTCCTGATGACATATCCCCTCATGTGCTTAAAAAATGCACAAACACAATATCAGTGGCACTAAGTATCATATTTAAGGAGTCACTGGAGTCGGGGGAGATTCCAAGATGCTGGACACAAGCAAATGTGATACCTATCTTCAAAAAGGGAAGGAGGGATACGGCTCTGAACTATAGACCAGTTTCCTTGACCAGCATAGTTTGCAAACTTATGGAGAAACTACTAAGGAAACATATCTCTCTTCACTTGGAATCCTTCAACTTTTTGTCAGTGAGGCAACATGGCTTCAGAGAAGGTAGATCAACAGTAACAAACTTATTAGAATTTTATGATGAGGTAAGCCAAATCTTACAGGAAAGAGAGGGCTGGGCAGATTGCATATTCCTAGACTTCCAGAAAGCGTTTGACACTGTTCCACATGGGAGACTTATTAGGAAGCTGCAATCAATGGCTAGAATAGGTGGAAATGTCTTGGAATGGATAAAAACTTACTTAGAAGGAAGGGAACAGAGGGTTAGAGTAAGACACTCAGTGTCTGAATGGAGAAGAGTTAGTAGTGGAGTTCCACAGGGTTCAGTTTTAGGGCCACTTTTGTTCCTTGTATATGTAAATGACCTACCAGAGTGTGTAAATTCATTCATGAATATGTTTGCAGATGATGCAAAGATTGTGAAGAAAGTAAAAAACGAGAACAATGGTAGAGAACTTCAGGAGGATCTAAATAATCTGCATGAGTGGTCAGAAAAGTGGCTAATGAAATTCAATACCTCAAAATGTAAGGCAATGAGAATGGGTACAAGTGCAAGAAGGCCCAAGCTTGACTACTCGGTGGCTGGAGTACAACTTCAAGAGACAGAAAATGAGAGAGATCTAGGAGTAAACATACTGGCAGATTTGTCTCCAGAAATACATATAAATGGCGTAGTAAGGGCAGCATATGCATTCTTATCAAATGTAAGGGTAGCCTTCAGGCACATGGACAAGGAAATGTTCAGAAATATTTATGTAACCTATGTGAGGCCAAAACTCGAATATGCAGCCCCCTTTTGGAATCCGCACTTGAAAAAGCACATAGCTAAGCTTGAAAAAGTTCAAAGACATGCCACGAAACTGGTGCCAGAAATACGCAATCTCGGTTATGATGAGAGGCTGAGGGAATTAGACTTGCCATCACTCGAAGCTAGAAGAGTAAGGGGGGATATGGTGACAGTCTTTAAATTCCTTCATGGTTATGATAGAGTGGATAGGGATCGATATTTCGATATGGCTGGCTCTAGAACTAGAGGTCATAGTTTGAAGCTTCGTAAGAAAACTTGTTTGCAGGATGTAAGGAAATACTTTTTCAGTGTAAGAATAGTTGATAATTGGAATTGGCTAAGCGAGGAGGTAGTTAATGCTATCTCAATACATAGTTTTAAGGACAGGTATGATAAGTATCACTAAGTCTAAAAATGGAACCGATCAGGAGACGGGAAGATACGAGCTTTGGGCTCTTTCCCGTAAACACAATTAGGTAATCACAATTAGGTAATCACACACACACGTAAGAAAACTTCTTTGCAGGATGTAAGGAAATACTTTTTCAGTGTAAGAGTAGTTGATAATTGGAATTGGCTAAGCGAGGAGGTAGTTAATGCTATCTCAATCCATAGTTTTAAGGACAGGTATGATAAGTATCACTAAGTCTAAAATGGAACCGATGAGGAGACGGGAAGCTACGAGCTTTGGGCTCTTTCCCGTAAACACAATTAGGTAATCAATTAGGTAATCACACACACACACACACATCTTTCCCGTAAACACAATTAGGTAATCACATTTAGGTAATCACACACAGAAATACATATAAATACATATAAATGGCATAGTAAGGGCAGCATATGCATTCTTATCAAATGTAAGGGTAGCCTTCAGGCACATGGACAAGGAAATGTTCAGAAATATTTATGTAACCTATGTGAGGCCAAAACTCGAATATGCAGCCCCTTTTGGAATCCGCACTTGAAAAAGCACATAGCTAAGCTTGAAAAAGTTCAAAGACATGCCACGAAACTGGTACCAGAAATACGCAATCTCAGTTATGATGAGAGGCTGAGGGAATTAGCTTACCATCACTCGAAGCTAGAAGAGTGAGGGGGGATATGGTGACAGTCTTTAAATTCCTTCATGGTTATGACAGAGTGGATAGGGATCGATATTTTGATATGGCAGGCTCTAGAACTAGAGGTCATAGTTTGAAGCTTCGTAAGAAAACTTCTTTGCAGGATGTAAGAAAATACTTTTTCAGTGTAAGAATAGTTGATAATTGGAATTGGCTAAGCGAGGAGGTAGTTAATGCTATCTCGATCCATAGTTTTAAGGACAGAAGTATCACTAAGTATAAAATGGAACCGATGAGGAGACGGGAAGATACGAGCTTTGGGCTCTTTCCCGTAAACACAATTCCGAAAGGAGATTACATCAAAATGAATGAGCTTTTTGCAGTTATTGACTGGAGAACCTTATTTTACAACAAATCTGTACAAGATATGTATGACATCTTTTGTGAGAAATATGGGAAGATAGTAGATTGCTGCATACCTGTCACCAAAGTAGGTGTAATTCATGCCAGAGAGAAATGGTTCGATAATGGGTGTAAAAGAGCTAAGGAGTGGAGAGACAAATGCTGGAAAAGGTATAGGAGGAGAAAAAACATAAATGCCTGGCAAACCTACAAAAGTGCAAGAAATGACTACCTAAGTAAAAGGAAAGAGGCAGAGAGAGACTATGAAAGGGACATCACCAGGAAGGCTAAAGAAAATCCCAAGCTTTTCCACAGCTTTATCAGAGGAAAACTGAAGGTAAAAGAACAGGTTTTAAGGCTAAAGAGAGCGGATGGAAGCATCACTGAGACGGATGAAGAGATCTGCAAAGAATTGAACAAGGAGTTTCAGTCAGTATTTACAGTAGAAAATACCCCACCCCCTCAGATTGCAGTGATAGAAGCTCAAGGGCCGGTATTAGAGAACATCAACCTTACAGCCACAGAGGTATGCAAAGCGCTGATGGATTTAGATGTTCATAAAGCTACAGGTCCTGATGACATATCCCCTCATGTGCTTAAAAAATGCACAAACACAATATCAGTGGCACTAAGTATCATATTTAAGGAGTCACTGGAGTCGGGGGAGATTCCAAGATGCTGGAAACAAGCAAATGTGATACCTATCTTCAAAAAGGGAAGGAGGGATACGGCTCTGAACTATAGACCAGTTTCCTTGACCAGCATAGTTTGCAAAGTTATGGAGAAACTACTAAGGAAACATATCTCTCTTCACTTGAAATCCTTCAACTTTTTGTCAGTGAGGCAACATGGCTTCAGAGAAGGTAGATCTACAGTAACAAACTTATTAGAATTTTATGATGAGGTAAGCCAAATCTTACAGGAAAGAGAGGGCTGGGCAGATTGCATATTCCTAGACTTCCAGAAAGCATTTGACACTGTTCCACATGGGAGACTTATTAGGAAGCTGCAATCAATGGCTAGAATAGGTGGAAATGTTTTGGAATGGATAAAAACTTACTTAGAAGGAAGGGATCAGAGGGTTAGAGTAAGACACTCAGTGTCTGAATGGAGAAGAGTTAGTTGTGGAGTTCCACAGGGTTCAGTTTTAGGGCCACTTTTGTTCCTTGTATATGTAAATGACCTACCAGAGTCAGTAAATTCATTCATGAATATGTTTGCAGATGATGCAAAGATTGTGAAGAAAGTAAAAAACGAGAACAATGGTAGAGAACTTCAGGAGGATCTAAATAATCTGCATGAGTGGTCAGAAAAGTGGCTAATGAAATTCGATACTTCAAAATGTAAGGTAATGAGAATGGGTACAAGTGCAAGAAGGCCCAAGCTTGACTACTCGGTGGCTGGAGTACAACTTCAAGAGACAGAAAATGAGAGATCTAGGAGTAAAGATACTGGCAGATTTGTCTCCAGAAATACATATAAATGGCATAGTAAGGGCAGCATATGCATTCTTATCAAATGTAAGGGTAGCCTTCAGGCACATGGACAAGGAAATGTTCAGAAATATTTATGTAACCTATGTGAGGCCAAAACTTGAATATGCAGCCCCCTTTTGGAATCCGCACTTGAAAAAGCACATAGCTAAGCTTGAAAAAGTTCAAAGACATGCCACGAAAGTAGTGCCAGAAATACGCAATCTCAGTTATGATGAGAGGCTGAGGGAATTAGACTTACCATCACTCGAAGCTAGAAGAGTGGGGGGGGGATATGGTGACAGTCTTTAAATTCCTTCATGGTTATGATGGAGTGGATTGGGATCGATATTTTGATATGGCAGGCTCTAGAACTAGAGGTCATAGTTTGAAGCTTCGTAAGAAAACTTCTTTGCAGGATGTAAGAAAATACTTTTTCAGTGTAAGAGTAGTTGATAATTGGAATTGGCTAAGCGAGGAGGTAGTTAATGCTATCTCAATCCATAGTTTTAAGGACAGGTATGATAAGTATCACTAAGTATAAAATGGAACCGATGAGGAGACGGGAAGATACGAGCTTTGGGCTCTTTCCCGTAAACACAATTAGGTAATCACAATTAGGTAATCACACCCCTTTTGGAATCCGCACTTGAAAAAGCACATAGCTAAGCTTGAAAAAGTTCAAAGACATGCCACGAAACAGGTGCCAGAAATACGCAATCTCAGTTATGATGAGAGGCTGAGGGAATTAGGCTTACCATCACTCGAAGCTAGAAGAGTGAGGGGGGATATGGTGACAGTCTTTAAACTCCTTCATGGTTATGATAGAGTGGATAGGGATCGATATTTTGATATGGCTGGCTTTAGAACTAGAGATCATAGTTTGAAGCTTCGTAAGAAAACTTCTTTGCAGGATGTAAGAAAATACTTTTTCAGTGTAAGAGTAGTTGATAATTGGAATTGGCTACGCGAGGAGGTAGTTAATGCTATCTCAATCCATAGTTTTAAGGACAGGTATGATAAGTATCACTAAGTATAAAATGGAACCGATGAGGAGACGGGAAGATACGAGCTTTGGGCTCTTTCCCGTAAACACAATTAGGTAATCGCAATTAGGTAATCAAACCCCTTTTGGAATCCGCACTTGAAAAAGCACATAGCTAAGCTTGAAAAAGTTCAAAGACATGCCACGAAACTGGTGCCAGAAATACGCAATCTCAGTTATGATGAGAGGCTGAGGGAATTAGACTTACCATCACTCGAAGCTAGAAGAGTGAGGGGGGATATGGTGACAGTCTTTAAATTCCTTCATGGTTATGATAGAGTGGATAGGGATCGATATTTTGATATGGCTGGCTCTAGAACTAGAGGTCATAGTTTGAAGCTTCGAAAGAAAACTTCTTTGCAGGATGTAAGAAAATACTTTTTCAGTGTAAGAGTAGTTGATAATTGGAATTCGCTAAGCGAGGAGGTAGTTAATGCTATCTCAATCCATAGTATTAAGGACAGGTATGATAAGTATCACTAAGTATAAAATGGAACCGATGAGGAGACGGGAAGATACGAGCTTTGGGCTCTTTCCCGTAAACACAATTAGGTAATCACAATTAGGTAATCACACCCCTTTTGGAATCCGCACTTGAAAAAGCACATAGCTAAGCTTGAAAAAGTTCAAAGACATGCATACGAAACTGGTGCCAGAAATACGCAATCTTAGTTATGATGAGAGGCTGAGGGAATTAGGCTTACCATCACTCGAAGCTAGAAGAGTGAGGGGGGATATGGTGACAGTCTTTAAATTCCTTCATGGTTATGATAGAGTGGATAGGGATCGATATTTTGATATGGCAGGCTCTAGAACTAGAGGTCATAGTTTGAAGCTTCGTAAGAAAACTTCTTTGCAGGATGTAAGAAAATACTTTTTCAGTGTAAGAGTAGTTGATAATTGGAATTCGCTAAGCGAGGAGGTAGTTAATGCTATCTCAATCCATAGTTTTAAGGACAGGTATGATAAGTATCACTAAGTCTAAAATGGAACCGATGAGGAGACGGGAAGATACGAGCTTTGGGCTCTTTCCCGTAAACACAATTAGGTAATCACAATTAGGTAAGCACACCCCTTTTGGAATCCGCACTTGAAGAACCACATAGCTAAGCTTGAAAAAGTTCAAAGACATGCCACGAAACTGGTGCCAGAAATACGCAATCTCAGTTATGATGAGAGGCTGAGGGAATTAGACTTACCATCACTCGAAGCTAGAAGAGTGAGGGGGGGATATGGTGACAGTCTTTAAATTCCTTCATGGTTATGATAGAGTGGATAGGGATCGATATTTTGATATGGCAGGCTCTAGAACTAGAGGTCATAGTTTGAAGCTTCGTAAGAAAACTTCTTTGCAGGATGTAAGAAAATACTTTTTCAGTGTAAGAGTAGTTGATAATTGGAATTGGCTAAGCGAGGAGGTAGTTAATGCTATCTCAATCCATAGTTTTAAGGACAGGTATGATAAGTATCACTAAGTATAAAATGGAACCGATGAGGAGACGGGAAGATACGAGCTTTGGGCTCTTTCCCGTAAACACAATTAGGTAATCGCAATTAGGTAATCAAACCCCTTTTGGAATCCGCACTTGAAAAAGCACATAGCTAAGCTTGAAAAAGTTCAAAGACATGCCACGAAAGTGGTGCCAGAAATACGCAATCTCAGTTATGATGAGAGGCTGAGGGAATTAGACTTACCATCACTCGAAGCTAGAAGAGTGAGGGGGGATATGGTGACAGTCTTTAAATTCCTTCATGGTTATGATAGAGTGGATAGGGATCGATATTTTGATATGGCTGGCTCTAGAACTAGAGGTCATAGTTTGAAGCTTCGAAAGAAAACTTCTTTGCAGGATGTAAGAAAATACTTTTTCAGTGTTAGAGTAGTTGATAATTGGAATTCGCTAAGCGAGGAGGTAGTTAATGCTATCTCAATCCATAGTATTAAGGACAGGTATGATAAGTATCACTAAGTATAAAATGGAACCGATGAGGAGACGGGAAGATACGAGCTTTGGGCTCTTTCCCGTAAACACAATTAGGTAATCACAATTAGGTAATCACACCCCTTTTGGAATCCGCACTTGAAAAAGCACATAGCTAAGCTTGAAAAAGTTCAAAGACATGCCACGAAACTGGTGCCAGAAATACGCAATCTTAGTTATGATGAGAGGCTGAGGGAATTAGGCTTACCATCACTCGAAGCTAGAAGAGTGAGGGGGGATATGGTGACAGTCTTTAAATTCCTTCATGGTTATGATAGAGTGGATAGGGATCGATATTTTGATATGGCAGGCTCTAGAACTAGAGGTCATAGTTTGAAGCTTCGTAAGAAAACTTCTTTGCAGGATGTAAGAAAATACTTTTTCAGTGTAAGAGTAGTTGATAATTGGAATTGGCTAAGCGAGGAGGTAGTTAATGCTATCTCAATCCATAGTTTTAAGGACAGGTATGATAAGTATCACTAAGTCTAAAATGGAACCGATGAGGAGACGGGAAGATACGAGCTTTGGGCTCTTTCCCGTAAACACAATTAGGTAATCACAATTAGGTAAGCACACCCCTTTTGGAATCCGCACTTGAAGAACCACATAGCTAAGCTTGAAAAAGTTCAAAGACATGCCACGAAACTGGTGCCAGAAATACGCAATCTCAGTTATGATGAGAGGCTGAGGGAATTAGACTTACCATCACTCGAAGCTAGAAGAGTAAGGGGGGGATATGGTGACAGTCTTTAAATTCCTTCATGGTTATGATAGAGTGGATAGGGATCGATATTTTGATATGGCAGGCTCTAGAACTAGAGGTCATAGTTTGAAGCTTCGTAAGAAAACTTCTTTGCAGGATGTAAGAAAATACTTTTTCAGTGTAAGAGTAGTTGATAATTGGAATTGGCTAAGCGAGGAGGTAGTTAATGCTATCTCAATCCATAGTTTTAAGGACAGGTATGATAAGTATCACTAAGTCTAAAATGGAACCGATGAGGAGACGGGAAGATACGAGCTTTGGGCTCTTTCCCGTAAACACAATTAGGTAATCACAATTAGGTAATCACTCCCCTTTTGGAATCCGCACTTGAAGAACCACATAGCTAAGCTTGAAAAAGTTCAAAGACATGCCACGAAACTGGTGCCAGAAATACGCAATCTCAGTTATGATGAGAGGCTGAGGGAATTAGACTTACCATCACTCGAAGCTAGAAGAGTGAGGGGGGGGGATATTGTGACAGTCTTTAAATTCCTTCATGGTTATGATAGAGTGGATAGGGATCGATATTTTGATATGGCTGGCTCTAGAACTAGAGGTCATAGTTTGAAGCTTCGTAAGAAAACTTCTTTGCAGGATGTAAGAAAATACTTTTTCAGTGTAAGAGTAGTTGATAATTGGAATTCGCTAAGCGAGGAGGTAGTTAATGCTATCTCAATCCATAGTTTTAAAGACAGGTATGATAAGTATCACTAAGATACGAGCTTTGGGCTCTTTCCCGTAAACACAAGTAGGTAATCACAATTAGGTAATCACACCCCTTTTGGAATCCGCACTTGAAGAAGCACATAGCTAAGCTTGAAAAAGTTCAAAGACATGCCATGAAACTGGTGCCAGAAATACGCAATCTCAGTTATGATGAGAGGGTGAGGGAATTAGACTTCCCATCACTCGAAGCTAGAAGAGTGAGGGGGGATATGGTGACAGTCTTTAAATTCCTTCATGGTTATGATAGAGTGGATAGGGATCGATATTTTGATATGGCTGGCTCTAGAACTAGAGGTCATAGTTTGAAGCTTCGTAAGAAAACTTCTTTGCAGGATGTAAGAAAATACTTTTTCAGTGTAAGAGTAGATGATAATTGGAATTCGCTAAGCGAGGAGGTGGTTAATGCTATCTCAATCCATAGATTTAAGGACAGGTATGATAAGTATGACTAAGTCTAAAATGGAACCGATGAGGAGACGGGAAGATACGAGCTTTGGGCTCTTTCCCGTAAACACAATTAGGTAATCGCAATTAGGTAATCACACTCCTTTTGGAATCCGCACTTGAAAAAGCACATAGCTAAGCTTGAAAAAGTTCAAAGACATGCCACGAAACTGGTGCCAGAAATACGCAATCTCAGTTATGATGAGAGGCTGAGGAAATTAGGCTTACCATCACTCGAAGCTAGAAGAGTGAGGGGGGATATGGTGACAGTCTTTAAATTCCTTCATGGTTATGATAGAGTGGATAGGGATCGATATTTTGATATGGCAGGCTCTAGAACTAGAGGTCATAGTTTGAAGCTTTGTAAGAAAACTTCTTTGCAGGATGTAAGAAAATACTTTTTCAGTGTAAGAGTAGTTGATAATTGGAATTCACTAAGCGAGGAGGTAGTTAATGCTATCTCAATCCATAGTTTTAAGGACAGGTATGATAAGTATCACTAAGTCTAAAATGGAACCGATGAGGAGACGGGAAGATACGAGCTTTGGGCTCTTTCCCGTAAACACAATTAGGTAATCACAATTAGGTAATCACACACACACTTGACCCACACAGTGGTGAGGAGTCATTCGGGGCAAGATTCCTAGATTGCGTACAAGGGAATTTCCTACACCAACATGTAATGGAACCAACAAGGGCCAGGGGTGGGGATGAGCCATCACTACTTGATCTAGTATTCACAGATAATGTGTTGGATATTGAAAAAATTGAGTATGAACCACCAATGGGAAAGAGTGACCACTGTGTGTTGTTGATGGAGTATATCATTGAAGATATTCTGCCTGAAAGTAGACGCACTGAGGACATGAGGAGGAACTATCTGAAAAGAGATTACATCAAAATGAATGAGCTTTTTGCAGTTATTGACTGGAGAACCTTATTTTACAACAAATCTGTACAAGAAATGTATGACATCTTTTGTGAGAAATATGGGAAGATAGTAGATTGCTGCATACCTGTCACCAAAGTAGGTGTAATTCATGCCAGAGAGAAATGGTTCGATAATGGGTGTTAAAGAGCTAAGGAGTGGAGAGACAAATGCTGGAAAAGGCATAGGAGGAGAAAAAACATAAATGCCTGGCAAACCTACAAAAGAGCAAGAAATGACTACCTAAGTAAAAGGAGAGAGGCAGAGAGAGACTACGAGAGGGACATCACCAGGAAGGCTTTATCAGAGGAAAACTGAAGGTAAAAGAACAGGTTTTAAGGCTAAAGAGAGCGGATGGAAGCATCACTGAGACGGATGAAGAGATCTGCAAAGAATTGAACAAGGAGTTTCAGTCAGTATTTACAGTACTAAATACCCCACCCCCTCAGATTGCAGAGATAGAAGCTCAAGGGCCGGTATTAGAACATCAACCTTACAGCCACAGAGGTATGCAAAGCGCTGATGGATTTAGATGTTCATAAAGCTACAGGTCCTGATGACATATCCCCTCATGTGCTTAAAAAATGCGCAAACTCAATATCATTGGCACTAAGTATCATATTTCAAAAGTCACTGGAGTCAGGGGAGATTCCAAGATGCTGGAAACAAGCAAATGTGATACCTATCTTCAAAAAGGGAAGGAGGGATACGGCTCTGAACTATAGACCAGTTTCCTTGACCAGCATAGTCTGCAAAGTTATGGAGAAACTACTAAGTAAACATATCTCTCCTCACTTGGAATCCTTCAACTTTTTGTCAGTGAGGCAACATGGCTTCAGAGAAGGTAGATCAACAGTAACAAACTTATTAGAATTCTATGATGAGGTAAGCCGAATCTTACAGGAAAGAGAGGGCTGGGCAGATTGCATATTCCTAGACTTCCAGAAAGCGTTTGACACTGTTCCACATGGGAGACTTATTAAGAAGCTGCAAGCAACGGCTAGAATAGGTGGAAATGTTTTGGAATGTATAAAAACTTACTTAGAAGGAAGGGAACAGAGGGTTAGAGTAAGACACTCAGTGTCTGAATGGAGAAGAGTTAGTAGTGGAGTTCCACAGGGTTCAGTTTTAGGGCCACTTTTGTTCCTTGTATATGTAAATGACCTACCAGAGTCAGTAAATTCATTCATGAATATGTTTGCAGATGATGCAAAGATTGTGAAGAAAGTAAAAAACGAGAACAATGGTAGAGAACTTCAGGAGGATCTAAATAATCTGCATGAGTGGTCAGAAAAGTGGCTAATGAAATTCAATGCTTCAAAATATAAGGTAATGAGAATGGGTACAAGTGCAAGAAGGCCCAAGCTTGACTACTCGGTGGCTGGAGTACAACTTCAAGAGACAGAAAATTAGAGAGATCTAGGAGTAAACATACTGGCAGATTTGTCTCCAGAAATACATATAAATGGTATAGTAAGGGCAGCATATGCATTCTTATCAAATGTAAGGGTAGCCTTCAGGCACATGGACAAGGAAATGTTCAGAAATATTTATGTAACCTCCAAAACTCGAATATGCAGCCCCCTTTTGGAATCCACACTTGAAAAAGCACATAGCTAAGCTTGAAAAAGTTCAAAGACATGCCACGAAACTGGTGCCAGAAATACGCAATCTCGGTTATGATGAGAGGCTGAGGGAATTAGACTTACCATCACTCGAAACTAGAAGAGTGAGGGGGGATATGGTGACAGTCTTTAAATTCCTTCATGGTTATGATGGAGTGGATAGGGATCGATATTTTGATATGGCAGGCTCTAGAACTAGAGGTCATAGTTTGAAGCTTCGTAAGAAAACTTCTTTGCAGGATGTAAGAAAATACTTTTTCAGTGTAAGAGTAGTTGATAATTGGAATTGGCTAAGCGAGGAGGTAGTTAATGCTATCTCAATCCATAGTTTTAAGGATAGGTATGATAAGTATCACTAAGTATAAAATGGAACCGATGAGGAGACGGGAAGATACGAGCTTTGGGCTCTTTCCCGTAAACACAATTAGGTAATTACAATTAGGTAATTACACACAAACAGAAAAAAGGTTAAGCGAACGAAGAAATGAAGAAAAGAAGACAAATGTTTGCTTCACAACTCTTCCAGCCAAAGGGAAGATAAAGAAGATAATGTTTGAAGATCAGGGGAAGCAGCCTCATTTAGATAGCTGTACACAAATGCTGATGGAGTTGCTGGTAAGGCGGTAGAATTAAATGATAGGGTTCACATTGCTAAGGCAGATATAGTAGCAGTTACAGAAACTAAGTTAAGCGAGGACATAAACAGTGTCATAGTTTTTCCTAAGGGCTTCAGAATATTAAGGGTTGAAAGATCTGAGAGGACCAGTGTGGGATAGCATTGTTCATAAGTGAAAGATTTTAGGTTGAAGAAATAAAATTTGCCATAGAAAGTGAGTACAGGAATTTCTTGTCGCTCTTATAAATACCAGGTCAGAGAGCATTAATATAACCATTGTTTATAACCTACCAGGGAACTAACATAGGCTAGAAATTTATGAGGAAAGTCATATAGGTATTATCAAAGCGTTAACACTGCACGGGAGAGAAAATGTAGGATTTTGATTATGGGAGATTTTAATCATTGAGAGACAGATTTGATAAATCTTGATCTGCACAGTGGGGAGGAGTCATTCAGGGCAAGATTCCCAGATTTTGTACAAGGAAATTTCCCACGTCAACATGTACTAGAATCAAGGAGGGCCAGGGATGGGGATGAGATATCGCTGCTTGATCTAGTATTCAAAGATAATGTGTTGGATATTGAAAAATTTAGTATGAACCACCAATTGGAATGAGTGACCACTGTGTGTTGTTGATGGAGACTATAATCGAAGCTATTCTGCCTGAAAGTAGAGGCACTGAGAAGGACATGAGGAGGTGATATGGATTGAAAATATTTGAAAATCAACACTCATCCCTTATTCTGTATTGTTTCTGTTATTTCTACTTTCTGTAATAATGCGGGGGACGACATTTAATTTACTTCTGTCTTCTTCCTGTCTTCCCGCTAGAATGGAAAGTCACCATGACTTCCTACCAGTGTTATTTTTACTAATGAACGTGCATTTGAGGATTACACATATTATTTAATGCCTTATTATAATCTTAAGGCTAATATATTTCAATGGCGACGTATATTTAATTGGAGCAATGCAGGATTTTCCAATGAAGAGTCATTTCAATAGGCTAGCCTAGGCAATCGTCACGGGAGCCGGGAATGGGAAGCCTTGCCTATTTCCGAGTTAGCCTACAGTATGTTGAGAGTTCGGCAACTACCAGACAGCAATAATTAGTTAAGTATATGACTGGCATATTTTATAGGCTACCTAGACTACACAGAATTCCTACAGCAGAAGGATGACGATGTCAAAGAAGTCATCAATTCGAGAATTTGATTCTGAGAAGCTGGATCTCGATTGTTGGCTGGATCTGTTCACCATCAACTGTAGGGTCAACGAAATTGATGAAGAGGATGCCAAAAGAGCACTGCTTCCATCATCGGTAGGAGTGGATAAAAACTCTACAATTTGTAAGTTAACAGCTCCTAAGCTGCCTTCTACTGTTCCATTTAAAGAACTAGTATCTGTTTTAAAGTCTTATTTCATAACTAAGCCTAGTTACCACAGGGCTTTATGTGATTTCCTGCAGAAGAGAAAGAAAGGGAGTGAGACAGTTGAAGAAAATTATGCTGAATTAAAGCAGCTAGCCCAGCAGTGTGACTTTAATGATGGTTTTGACAGACGTTTGAAAGAGCAATTACTTGTAGGTATTGATCAGGAAATTTATTTCAAAATGTTACTTGCACATTCCTTTGATTTTAAAGCCATAAACTTCAAAGATTTATTGGTAAAGGTTATAAATTTAGAAACTGCTTATGTAGCTGAGGATAGGCCTACAGCAAATACTTCTGCAACAAATAAAATAAAATCAGAAAACAACAGTTTTAGTGCTAAAACAAAACAGAGGAACCAAAATATTAAAACTTTTGGTAAGTGCCGTCATTGTGAACGTGGTAATCATCAGTCAGATAAATGTAAGTTTAAGGATGCTCATAGTAGGTTACATTTAGATTGGGAAGATAAATATATCCATGTAAAAATATTACTTCAGAGGGTACTATGCAATGTTTAAGAACCTCTTTTGCAAATTACAGTATTCCAGATACCATTGTGTCAGACAATGCTACTTGTTTTACATTCAAAGAGACTCAGGATTTCTTTGAGAAAATTGATATTACTCACTTTTCTGGAGAACTTTGCAACCCTAGCACTAATGGTCTTGCAGAAAAGGCTGTAAGAATATTTAAGGAGAATTTTAAGAAAATGGATTGTAAACTATCTGTTCAGATTAAAATTTCAAAATTTTTGTATTCTTATAGACGTGCAGTACAGTCATCTACTGGTTGTTTTCCTGCAGAATTGATGTTTAGCAGGAAATTTAAGGGTCCCTTAGATATTGTTTTGCTTAGGCAGCGAGAAACATTTGATTGTCATGATTCAAAATTTAATGTAGGTGATGCAGTATATGCAAAGAATTTAGAAACGTCATTTATCACACATATCTGAATGGAAACTGTATAATTCTGGTGAAGTTTATAAACCTTTACCTCCCAAAGACATAATGCCTGTAAAACCCAAATGTCCTTTGTATTTTTCTTCTAATTATGATTCTATTAAGGAAAGCAGTCCTGATAATATTGTTAACCTTGATGGATGTAACCCCAATTCTGTTTAAACTAATGTTGATGATAATGTTACCCTTACAAAAAGTAACTCTGATAGAGTGATTGAACATGTTTAAGGAATTTATAAGCCTAAGGGGGAAGGATTGATATGCATTGAAAATAATTGAGAATCAGCAATCCTCCCTTATTCTGTATTGTTTTTGTTATTTTTACTTTCTGTAATAATGCGGGAGATGACGTTTTGTTTACTTCTGTCCTCTTCCCGCCTTCCCGCTAGAATGGAAAATCACCATGACCTGCGATCAGTGTTATTTTTACTAATAAACGTGTATTTGAGGATTACACATATTATTTAATGCCTTATTATAATCTTAAGGCTAGTATATTTCAGGAGGAACTACCCAAAATTAGATTACATAAAAGTAATGAGATTTGTGCAGCTATTGACTGGAGGACCTTTTTTGTGAGGAATATGGGAAGATAGTAAATTGTTGCATACTTTCCATCAATATAAGAGTTATTCATGCCAGAGAGAAATGGTTCAGTAATGAATAAGAGAGCTAAAGAGTGGAGAAAGAAATGCTGGAAAAGGTGTAGGAGAAGAAAAAAAATATAAATGCCTGTTAGACTCATAAAAGAGCAAGAAATGATAACCTAAGTAAAAGAAGAGAGGCAGAGAGAGATTATGAAAGGGATATCATCAGGAAGGCTAAAGAAAATCATAATCTTTTCCACAGCTTTATTAAAGGAAAACTGAAGGTCAAAGAAAAGGTTTTTATGTTAAAGAGAGCAGATGGAAGCATAACTGAGATGGATGAAGAGATCTGGAAAGAATTGAACAAGGAGTTTCAGTCAGTATTTACAGCAGAATATACCCCACCCCTTCAGGTTGCAGAGATAGGAGCTCATGGGCCGGTATTAGAGAACATCATCATTTCAGCTACAGAGGTATGCAGAACGTTGACTGAGTTAGATGCCCAAATAACTACAGGTCCTGATGATATATCCACTTATGAGCTTAGAGTATACTCTAAATCAATATCGGTGGCACTATGCATCATATTTGAAAAGTCACTGGAAGCAGGGGTGATTCCAAGATGCTGGAAACAAGCAAACGTGGTACCTATCTTCAAAAAGGGATGGAGGTATACAGCTCTAAACTATAGACCTGTTTCCTTGACCAGCATAGTTTGCAAAGTTATGGAGAAACTACTAAGAAAACACATCTCTCTTCACTTGGAATCCTTCAAATTTTTATCAGTGAGACAACATGGTTTCAGTGAAGGCAGATCAACTGTAACAAACATTAGATATTTATTACGAGGTAAGCCGGATCTTACAGGAAAGCGAGGGTTGGGTGAATTGCATATTCCTAGACGTCTAGAAGGCATTCGATACGGTCCCACATAAGAGACTTATTAAAAAGTTGCAATTACAGGCAACAATAGGTGGTAATGTCTTGTAATGGATAAAAGCTTACTTAAAAGGATGGAAGAGGGTTAGAGTAAGACACTCGTTGTCCAAATGGAGAGGGGTTAGTAGTTGGGTTCCACAGAATTCAATTTTATGGCCACTTTTGTTCCTTGTATACGTATATGACCTACCAGAGTCTGTAAATTCATTCTTGAATATGTTTGCAGATGATGCATAGATTGTGAAGAAAGTAAGAGACGAGAGTAATGGTAGAGAACTTCAGGAAGACCTAAATAGTCTGCATGAGTGGTCAGAAAATGGCTAATAAACTTCAATACTTCAAAAAATAAGGTAATAACAATAGATGAAAGTGTGAGAAGGCCTAAGCTTGGATACTCAATAGCAAGAGCAGAACTTCAAGAGACGGAGAATGAGAGAGATCTAGGAATGAACAGACTGGCAGATTTTACTCCAGAAATGCATATAAATTGCATAGTAAGGGTAGCATATGCTTTCTTAGGAAATGTATGGATAGCCTTCAGACATATGGA
Organism: Halocaridina rubra; assembly: GCA_037179515.1. Lineage (NCBI taxonomy): Eukaryota > Metazoa > Arthropoda > Malacostraca > Decapoda > Atyidae > Halocaridina > Halocaridina rubra. The sequence continues at coordinate 30,401 of JAXCGZ010000660.1, forward strand.
CAAGGAAATGTTCAGAAATATTTATGTGACCTATGTTAGGCCAAAGCCTGAATATGCAATCCGCCTTTGGAAACCACATTTAAAAAAACACATAATTAAGCTGGAAATTAAGAAAAACATCGAACAGTTTAGAAAAGAGTTTCAGGAGCTGAACTACAGAACATGATGCCATGAAAACTTCCCATGATGATGCACCAAAGGGGAATGTGCTGGTAAAAGAGGCTGTGAAGGTAGTGGCAATGGAAAACATACAATCAGTTGATTATAAAGAAACAGTAATAGAAAAAAATGAGACATTGTCATGGAAAGGGCAAATCCACTGATTAAACAGACACTTGATAAAGAGAAGACAGTGGTAATCTCAGGCATAAGCGACTCCCAGGAGCCAACATGGCAGGGGAGACTTGAAGAAAATAAAGCTATGATTTTAGACCTATTAAGAAAGCTTGGAGTAGTATGTGGTCCTTAGGATATTGTAAACATTCACCAACCAGGTAAATATTCTAGGGAGGGAAAGCAAAGACCAACAAAAGTAACCTTTGAGAGAGGGGGCACATGTAGAGAAATATTGATGAAGAAAAAAAGCCTAAAAGACCTTCAAGAATTCATAAACGTGTTCAGTAGATGATGTAGAACACAGGAAGAGATGGCAGGATCAAAACTTGTTGCAAGATGCTAGAAGGTTAAATGAGGAAAGATATGAAGAGAGGAAAAATTTTAACTTCAGAGTTCTTCCAGACAATGGGGGAGATAAAGAAGATAATGATAGAAGATCAGGGGATGGGGCTTCATTAAGATTGTCATACACAAATGCTGATGGATTAGCTGGTAAGGCAGTATAGTTAAAAGATAGGATTCATAACAGTAAGTCAGATATAGAACCAGGTACAGAGACTAGGTTGAGTGAGGACATAAACAGAGTCACAGTTTTTCCTAAGGGCTTCAGAATATTTAGGGTTGAAAGATCTGAGAGGACTAGTGGAGGGATAGCACTGTCATAAGAGACAGGATTCAGGTTGAAGAAATAAAATTTGCTATAGAAAGTGATTTCAAGGAATTGTTGCTCGCATAAATACTGGGTCAGAGAGCATTATGATAACTGTTGTATATAACCCACCAAGGAACCAACATAGGCTAGAAGTTTATGAGGAAAGTCATATAGGTACTATTGAAGTCATAAACTCAGTTGGTAACATTGCACGGGAGAGAAAATGTAGGAATTTGATTAAGGATAGCCTTCAGACATATGGACAAGGAAATGTTCAGAAATATTTCTGTGACCTATGTTAGGCCAAATCTTGAATATGCAGCCCGCTTTTAGAAACCACATTTGATAAAGCACATAATTAAGCTGGAAAAAGTTTAAAGACATGCCACAAAACTGGTGCCAAAAATACGCATTCTCAATTATGGGGGGAGTCTGAGCAAATTAGACTTACCATCACTTAAATCTTGAAGAATGAGTGTGAATATGGCGAAGGGTTTTTTAATTCCTTCATGGATATTACAGAGTGTATAGGGATGGATATTTTGATGTGGCTGACACTATAACTAGGGGTCATAGTTTGAAGCTTCATGAGAAAACTTCTTTGCAGGATGTAAGGAAGTCCTTTTTTAGAGTCTACTGCTGGGTATCCAGCTTTCACGGAGATTAGGTTATGGCTACCACACAGAGTTAGGCACCACCCTTCTTTGCAACAGAAGCTTGTATACATGGAGGTACACCTACAGTATTGCTGTAAAATTATGAAACCTATGCCAAAATGGGGCGGGACTTGTTGTAGTAGACGAGTTCATCATATGCCAGCTGGCAGATGGTGTCATGTGCCTGTTGGGAATGCAGCTGGAGCTGGTCAACCCGGTACACCTGCTTGCCCGTCGGTTTTTTCAGGAGCTCTCTAAAAGGTTCAATGACGAGTGCTGTACCCAAGAAGGGGGCCAGCTGGTTCACAAGGCCATGCCATGAACTAATGTCCCTGATGGTTAGGAGGGTGGACATGGGGAATTCTCGTATGGTGGAGAGGTGCTTGTTGGTTGCCTCACAGGATTCCCATCCTAGGTAGAAGCCCACAAATTCCACCTCTCGTTTGCAGAACCTGAATTTTTCTGCTTTTAGGGTGATTCTGTTCTTTGTACAGGTGCCCAGGAAGTCTTATTTAACCACTGCCACCATCCTGGAGGACCACTTGGTTGCCTCCCCAGGTGGGAAAGGTTGGATGATGTCCCGTCGTACATCTTTGTCAAGTTGCATCATCTCTTCTACCTCTCAGTGTTTGGAAAAGGCAGCAGAGGTGCGGCAGGCACAGGGACATGATCCAGGGGCTAAGTGTAAGTGATGCAGGGGTCTGGACATTACACATAGTGGTGACCTTGTGGTGTTCAAGGTGGACAGCTAGAAATGTTGGAGTAGCCTATCTTGAAGTCATGCAATGTTCTCCACCAGGTGCAGCAATACTGCTGTCTCCCTTAGGGGGTGATGAAATGGTGGGCAGGTAACGTCCTCTACTGTGAAAGGGGCCACAATGGGTATATGGTGTAAGAAGGAGTCAGGGACCAGCTCTGACTTATAAGCAGTCAAAGATATGTATAAGGACGGAGCAGATTCCCCAAAATGAATCTCCTGAATCGATGACATACCATGTAAGGTAATGTGGTGTTCTGCAGCTCCGTAATGTTGTAGGTGGCGCCCCACCATATCCTTCAAACTTTGGTGACAGGTGAGTTGGGCAGGAGGAAGTTGCAACGAGTGAAGGAGTGACATACTCACCACACATACACCTGAGCACCCTTGTTGGCTTCAGCCATGGTGAGGAGGGCCACCCCATCATTGGGCAAGGAAAAGTATGCAGTCAGGAGGGGCTGGGATGACATTGTAGATGCCACCACCAAGGCATTAAAACTTTCACAGAGGAAGCCTTCTTTATTACTCCTGCAGCACTTCCTAAAGTCCCCACGTTTTGGCATTCATGGCAGGTAATGCCTCTGGCAGGTCAGGAGCTTTAATCCATGTGCTAGTTCCCACAATTTCCACATGTCTTGGTGGAGGGTGGCCATGGGGTCATGCACGTACCAGCGGCAGCTACTTCCTCAGCAACGTCCTCTGCTGGTGTTTCGACCTGAGCAGGTGAATTTTGTCAGGAAAATAATCTGCTAACACCTGTGTCTCTCACTGCAGCCTTGAAGGCCAAGCACATAGATCTAAGCTTATCTACACAATCGTATAAAAATCAATTCTGATAATATTCTCTATTTACTACTGGGTCTCTTAAGCATACTACTAATTTTAATAGGGAAATATAGTCACTCAGTTACCGTTACACTTAGGGTACTTAAAGGTACATTCTAGAGCGAACTGTGAACATCTTTGAAAGTATAGATCTACTGGCTCATTATGAGCCTGAAAATTAGTGAAAAATTCATTTCACAATACCGCCTGATTAGTAGCACAGAGCACTAAGATCTCCATTTTGTTCAAGGCTTACACAGGAGTAAAATCCATCCACATTGCCCTGCTATACTTGCAATCCAAGGCTTGCTGAAGAGCCGGCACACAGTTGAGCTAAATATGTAGGACGACTTCCAGGTCAGACCACCTGTTAAGGAATATTCAGCCTTCCATGGACAGCCTCCACATCCTGAAGGTGGTAGAAGACATCACGACCTCACATTTCTCTCGAGGAAAGGGCGCCACATCACGAGGCACACATATAGAAGAGGTGATGTTCTCCAGTACCGGGGTTTACGTGACCCACGGTTGGCTCAGTAGCAACCTCTGGTTTTGACAAAGAGCTGGCGAGGTAATCATAGCACAAAGGCTGGGGGGCGTCACCCAGCGTACCCTGGAAGAGATTGTCATGCTGTTGTAGCATTACCCCGGGTTTAAGTTTCACTTGACTGTGGCATGGTGTGGATGAGTGATACTAACGATAGATGAACACAACTTTATTACACGAGAGGTGAAATATGACTGACTCACATTAAAGTTCAGAAAGCGTAAGGAAATACATTTGGGAAAACGTATCATACAGAAAATTATATAGCAACCCTTCACAAATTATATATCCTACAAAAAGCTGTTTATGTCAAAATTAAGTTAAAAGCGCCAGCAGATATCTAATCTTGTGTACCAGAAAGCAAAGTCTTGTGTCAGTCATGAAATCTGGTGCATTATTAGGCAAACATTTAATCTAAGCATCATCTTTTTCCTTTCCTTAGCCAACAACCTTCTGTCCTTAGCTATGAGAACACGAATCTCTGAGTCATGGTTTTAAATTTAAAGGTACTTGGCAAAAAATCTGATTGAAGCTCTGTTCTCTTGATTGGTATTATTTTTTCAAAAGTCCTCAGCTGAAATATGTATACAAAATATTTAGCAAAACTGATCTTTAAATTTTTTCTGCTCTCAAGCAGCCTATACTTGCAAAGATTTGAATTAAGAAAATTATAAACTGCAATGTTGCTATCATGCAGACCTTTAAAACATAGTCTAAATCAACCTCTGTTCATTCCTCTGGTCTCATAACTTACAAATTTTGGAGATACTGGTAAAATGAAGGGTGACTTGATAAGTTACTGAGACTATGCTGTTGAGAACTAAATCTGCTTTATATTGGTTCTTTGATGAAAAAAAAAAATCAGGGCTTCAATTTATGTCTCTAGGTGGGACTGCAAACTTGAACAAAATCAAGAGGACATAACTAGATGCATTTGTAATATACTTTATGTAGGGTTTCCGGACCGCAAGTACAGTACTGAGTATGTAGTTCAGTCTGACAAGATATCAAGATTACCACAATATCATTTAAGGTAACAAAATAGGCCAAAGTCATAATTATGAAGCAATTTTTATGTATCGAAAATGAACAGACCAAAAATATCACACTACACGAAAAAGGCGGCAATACAGAGTAAGTGTTGCCATAAAAACAGAAAACCAAAACAATGTACAGTTCGTTATGACAAAAAGAAGCAAAATTAAGGGGTCAGTTTAGAACAACAACAAAAATATTATTAATAAATAAAGTGAAAATATATATATCAATTAATAAATAAATTAATATATAAATAAAGAAGAAGACATATATCATACCACTACAACACTCCAAATAAAGAAAGAAAATACACTATGCCACTACAACACTCCCCTGCCAGTACAGGAGTACATTAGTTTTTAACACTGATAATAGAAAATATAGATGTATAATATATATGTGGAGACATAGATACAAAAATACAAATTAATAATATACATAATCAGCGTTACGATTAAATCTAATTCGACGAGATTTCGTTACAACAGATTGAGGTATTTTCTCTTCAATAACATCTTTGTTATCAATATTTTCAGGAATAGATGCACTACTAGGAATTAATGTATCAGAATCTGTGTCATTTGTGGAATTAGAATCAGAAAAATCATTATTTACACTTGGTTCAATCACATCAGAATTGACAGCTTCTGGCACAGAATCATTATTTACAGTAGGTTCTGTCTCATTAGAACTGATAGTTTTTGGTATTGAGGCAGGTTTCAATCTATCTACAGATACAGTAGTTAAATTTCCAGAAAGCTGACGTAAAATAAAATATTTATCACCACGTTCCACAACTTCAAGTGGACCAAAGTAGGGAGCCTCTAAAGGGTGACGTACACGATCCACTCTAACCCAAACATGTGTACATGATTCAAGATCTTTTGGAACATAAGGTTTAACAGAGGATGAATTAAGGTATCCATAAGAGGATTCAGAAAAATCTAATTCACGCATTCGAGATACAAATTCAGAGACAATTTCTTTTTGTTGTGCAAAAGAAGGAATTTCAGTTGTTACCATGATTTTAGGACTAAGTAGCATACTTCCTGTTACCAAAGTAAATGGAGAAACTCCAGACTCTGTGGGGAGACATCTTAAACCTAAAAGTACTATTGGTAAAGAAGCAAGCCAATCATCTTTACGTGCCATCAGAGATACTTTCAATACTCTATGTGATCTTTCAACCATGCCATTGGATTGAGGGTGATATGAAGTGGTACGCAGTCTATGAAATCCAATTATAGAGGAAAGTTGCTGAAATAATGCAGATTCAAATTGAGCACCTCTATCAGTAAAAACATATAATGGCACTCCAAAACGAGATACCCAACCTTTAATAAAAGCAAAAGCAACAGTGGTAGCAGAAGTATCTGTGATGGGGATGGCTTCCAACCATCTAGTAGATCTGTCAATACAGGTAAGAACGTATTGTTCTGGTGCTGTAAAAGACTGGCCAGGGACATTACTAGGAGGGAGAGGACCAACAATATCTAAATGTACAAATTCAAATCTCCCAAAAGGTGCTGTAAAATTTGTAATAGGAGCACGGGTATGGCGGTGCACTTTAACCTGCTGACAAGAAGTACACTCTTTAGTCCAACTTCGAATATCTCGATCCATATTAGGCCAAAAGTACCTAGCTTTGATAAGGCGCAACGTACCTTTGACTCTTGGATGTGAAATGTTATGCATAAGTTGAAATACTGATTTACGATAAGCTAAGGGAAGAAATGGTCTTGGATGGGGTGTTGACACGTCACAATATAAGTCATGATTCTGAATTTTGAAAATTTTCAATCTCTCTTTGTAATTAAGACTTTCTGTGTCAGTGGATTGGCTCTCAGCTATACTGGTTAAATCATGTAAGTCCACTGAGACAGAAGATACAGGTAATGGTCTGGAAAGACAATCTGCTACAACATTGTCTGCACCCTTGATATGTACAACATCTGATATACACTCGCTAATTAAAGACCAATATCGTTGCTGTTTATCTGACTTGGCTGTATGAGGATTGTTAAATGCAAAAACAAGGGGTTTATGATCAGTAAGTAAAACGGTTTCACGTCCTTCAATTACATGTTTAAATTTTAGTACAGCCAGATACGCAGCAAGCAGTTCTCGGTCAAAAGTAGAATAACACCTCTGAGTTTCTGATAATTTCCTTGAAAAGAATTCAATAGGGACAAATTTACCATCCTGAATTTGGTGTAACGCAGCTCCAGCTGCCACTTGGGAACAATCAGTCACCAGATGCAGTGGAGAATTACACTTACTAGTGAAATATGCAATGGTGCAAGCATTGTTAAGTGACTCTTTAGCATTTACAAAGGCAGATTCTGCTTCCGAATTCCATACTAGTTCTTTAGATTTAGGTTGTAATCTAATTAATTCGGTCAAAGGATATACAACATCAGCAAAATGCGGTACCATTTGTCTATAGTAATTGAGCATTCCTATAAACCTACGTAAGGCAGCAGAATCTGCTGGCTTAGGAAAATCAACAATATCTGTCTGTTTATGAGAACCAGGTTTTAAACCATTAGCAGTGATCAAATATCCTAAATATTCTATTTCATTTTTAAAGAATTCACATTTATCAATAGAAATTTTAAGATTATTAGAGCTTAGGATTTCAAATACTATAGACAAATGTTTCTTGTGCTCTTCTGTATTCTCTGAAAATATCAGAATATCATCCAGGTAAATAAATACAAAATCAAGGTTTCTAAATAAATTGTCCATCAAACGTTGAAAAGTGGCAGGGGCATTCCGAAGACCATAAGGCATATATAAATATTCAAATAGCCCAAAGGGTGTGGTTACTGCTGTCTTTTCAACATCTGAAGGATTCATAGGGATCTGGTGATAGGCTTTTAACAAATCAATGTTACTGAATATCTTTTTCTTGTAAAGCTTTAATGACACACTACTATTATGTGGTAAAGGATATTTATCTGGCTTGGTCAAAGTATTAAGTTGCCTAAAATCACCACATACTCTCCACTCTCCTGGCTTAGGTTTAGGAACTAAATGAATGGGTGAAGCCCAAGGTGATTTAGAGGGTTGTACAATACCCATATCCAACAACTGTTTAAATGCTTCCTTGGCAGCAGAATATTTGTCTGGAGCCAACGGACGACATCTAGCAAATGTCGGAGGAGAACTCCCTGTATCTATATAATGAAAAACATTAGAATTCTTGAAAGAATTATTAGCTGTAAGAGGCTTAACACAGGACAAGAGTGAGGGAAAATCTTTGAACAACTGTTGTACAGAAGCAGGTATATAGTTCAAATTATTAATCACATAAGAAACATTATGAATCGCAATATCACCTTTTACAGAACATTGTGTTATATTGTCATGTAAAGTTTTATTCTTACAATCAATAAACAATCCAAAATTGCAAAGAAAATCATTACCTAATAAAGGTGTACATACATCTGCAACAACAAATGTCCAGTTAAATCGACGGCGCAACTGCCGAATATCAAGGTCAAGAATAATTTCACCATAAACTTTTATGACTCACCAGTGGCCGTAGAAATATTAACTGCTGTTGGCCTTAATAAAATTTCTGAAACATACTTATAAGGAATAATGGAGACTGCTGCTCCTGTATCCACAGTGCAGACCATGTCACTACAACCTGTAGAAGTGGCAGAACAGAAGTGGCCGTAGCTACAATTTTCTCTTCTGTCTGCTTTATTAGTTTTCCGAACTAGGAAAATTCCGTGCGGGCGATGAGAACCTAGACGTTGATGCTGGGGACGGCGCTCTAGAAGAATCCTTCATCTGGATATTTTGAGATTTATTCGGCCATTGGCACCATGGCTTGCACCATTTAGCCTGAGTTCCATAATATAAATGGGCACGACAAACTATTGGACGTTGATTTTGATGGAACGGTAGCACTCCTAGGCCTACAGGTGGATTCTTGGAAATTGATACATACTGAGATGTACTAGCTTGACGAGAAACTGACGACTGATCAACAACACTGATGGGCTTAGCCCTATTATTATTTTGAGAAAATACCACTAGTTCATCTGCAAGCTTGCCTAAAGCTGGTAAATCCATATTTTGCTGAGAGGCTAAAACTGCCGAAATACTACTGGGAACTGCTTGCAAGAATTTATGTTTCACTAGGTCATCTGTTACTCCTAATTTAGAAGCAGTTCTGCGAATTTCTTCTAAATAAACTGAAGGCTTGCCACGCATTACTGTATTACTTATCAAATCATTGAAAAGTTCAGGCTTGGTCTGTTCAAAAAGATTTGTGAGGTATGCTTTAATTATATCATTGTCTCTCCTATTTATAGTGTCTTGGGGAACACGTTCTACAACAGTAGGGGGCAAGGCAGATAACAGATGGAAAAATTTTGTTTCACTGGATTTCACATTAGCTAAGCCAAATTGAGCTTCAAGAATAGAAAACCACCCTGAAACGCAGGTGTCCACGAATGCAGGGGCTTTCACTGCTATGTGCCTGACGGCACTAGACTTATCATCATCAGAATCGAGCATTGTTTATGACAGCTTATCTTGGAGTACAAATACTGAAAGAAACCTAGGCCTTGCCTACTGGTATGATGCTGAAGAAATTTTGTCACTTAGGCCTATCTTGTCAATCACAAATATCTTATCACTCCTATATCTTGTCACTATCTGGTCACTCCGGGGTCACCACTTTGTAGTTCAGTCTGACAAGATATCAAGATTACTACAATATCATTTAAGGTAACAAAATAGGCCATAGTCATAATTATGAAGCAATTTTTATGTATCGAAAATGAACAGACCAAAAATATCACACTACACGAAAAAGGCGGCAATACAGAGTCAGTGTTGCCATAAAAACAGAAAACCAAAACAATGTACAGTTCGTTATGACAAAAAGAAGCAAAATTAAGGGGTCAGTTTAGAAAAAAAAAAAATTATTATTAATAAATAAAGTGAAAATATATATATCAATTAATAAATAAATTAATATATAAATAAAGAAGACATATATCATACCACTACAACACTCCAAATAAAGAAAGAAAATACACTATGCCACTACAAGTACTCTTGTACTGTATCTATCATATACATTACGTACGAATATTAAGTATATACTGTACTGGGCATACATAATATTAATCTTCATAAGACAGAAGTTATAAAGTTACTGACTACTGTATACAAAATTGTAAACGGTTCCATCCGAATCAACCAACGGCGAAGAATAATTCAGGCCCTTTACTGTAAAGAGTATGCAAAATTAAATGAAACACGTTTTCAATTACAGTATATTTTCAAGATTTATTAATAGATAAGTTAATTATTCTTTCTAAACTGTGAAGTTTTTCATAAGTATCTCTTATTTCTTTAAATATTATATATGAGTATTCACGTAAAGAAAACTATTTAATCTGAATTTCACTTAATAAATTTAAGTGATCACTGAGAACAACTTTATAACGAAATTACACCTTACACACAAAGTGGATCATCTTCATAGCTGTGCTGTAAAGAGGCAGTAAACGTCACATACCAGTACCATAAACCCATGTTTCGTGGTGGATGTGATAGACATGTAATGAGGCGGGTTGTTGATCTTTTGTAATGAGGCGAGATATTGATTACGAGTTAGAGGCGAGATATTAATTACGTGTTGACCGATTTGTTTACCTATATCTAAGACATTGTAGACGTTAAAGAGTCTCTCTATACTTATAATTTACTTTATTTTGCTAGTTCTTTAATTGATAATATTGGTATGATGATTGAGTTCGTTTGTATTTAGGTTGTAGAATCTTATTATATAACTCAGAACCCTTTATTGTACTATAGTCTATACCTAATTTAGTAAATTTTTTTTTATATATTATGTATATTTTAGAGTCAGTTTTATTTTAATATAATTTGCATATGCTAGAAATGTATAAATACTGAAAAAATTGCTATATTTATATTAATAGTTATATAAATTTATTTTCTATTGCTATCTGTACTGCCAACAAACTATATATAAATATGGGTCTGCTCCCCCTTTTTTTTATCTCTATTAAATACAAACTTTGGGCCTAACTTAAAATAGAACCGGAGTGAAACCAAAGGTCAACAACAGAATTATTCAGAGCAACTCGGTGTCTACCAAATTAAAACGATTTAATTTATTAAAAACTAAAACTAAGTTAACGTTATTTAAAACTTTAGTAAGACCAATTTTAATATAGCCACCCATACCTTTAAAGTCAAACTTAAGAAGGTTGCAAGCAATTCAAAATAAAAACTTAAGCAGAAGACTCCCAGAGAGGCCACCATATAGAAAGGATAGAGGAGATCCATTAAAGTCTGAAAGTGGAACCAATAAACTCATACATTTTCCAACTAGCCAAAAGGACTTGGGGAAAAATGGAGATTGATTTCCCCGGATTAATAGAAGAGTCGTATAATCTAAACAGCAGCGAAAATAATGATCATACCTGGTGAAGAAGAATTTCCCCATTACTATCGGGAAGCCCACCGGATCCCATATATATAAATAAAAACCATAACCATAACTCTAACTTTAACTAACTTTAACTAACTAGTGTGTAAATAATTAACCATTTTGATCTGTCTCTCCCACTGAACTTTTCTTAACAAATACTAACAAAATATAAACAAACTTGGTTTAAAAAAAAATAATTTCTGCACTTTCTCTACTACTAAATCTTTTTTTTTTTCTCCATTACTCTAAAAAAAAAGAATTATATACCGTGACGTAAAACCGGAACAATATATATATATATATATATATATATATATATATATATATATATATATATATATATATATATATATATATATATATATATATATATGTGTGTGTGTGTGTGTGTGTGTGTGTGTGTGTGTGTGATTACCTAATTGTGTTTACGGGAAAGAGGCCAAAGCTCGTATCTTCCCGTCTCCTGATCGGTTTCATTTTCTAGAGTGATACTTTTCATACCTGTCCTTAAAACTATGGACTGAGATAGCATTAACTACCTCCTCGCTTAGCGAATTCCAATTATCAACTACTCTTACACTGAAAAAGTATTTCCTTACATCCTGTGTGTGTGATTACCTAATTGTGATTACCTAATTGTATTTACGGGAAAGAGCCCAAAGCTCGTATCTTCCCGTCTCCTCATCGGTTCCATTTTATACTTAGTGATACTTATCATACCTGTCCTTAAAACTATGGATTGAGATAGCATTAACTACCTCCTCGCTTAGCCAATTCCAATTATCAACTACTCTTACACTGAAAAAGTATTTTCTTACATCCTGCAAAGAAGTTTTCTTACGAAGCTTCAAACTATGACCTCTAGTTCTAGAGCCAGCCATATCAAAATATCGATCCCTATCCACTCTATCATAACCATGAAGGAATTTAAAGACTGTCACCATATCCCCCCTCACTCTTCTAGCTTCGAGTGATGGTAAGTCTAATTCCATCAGTCTCTCATCATAACTGAGATTGCGTATTTCTGGCACCAGTTTCGTGGCATGTCTTTGAACTTTTTCAAGCTTAGCTATGTGCTTTTTCAAGTGCGGATTCCAAAAGGGGGCTGCATATTCGAGTTTTGGCCTCACATAGGTTACATAAATATTTCTGAACATTTCCTTGTCCATGTGCCTGAAGGCTACCCTTACATTTGATAAGAATGCATATGCTGCCCTTACTATGCCATTTATATGCATTTCTGGAGACAAATCTGCCAGTATGTTTACTCCTAGATCTCTCTCATTTTCTGTCTCTTGAAGTTGTACTCCAGCCACCGAGTAGTCAAGCTTGGGCCTTCTTGCACTTGTACCCATTCTCATTACCTTACATTTTGAAGTATTGAATTTCATTAGCCACTTTTCTGACCACTCATGCAGATTATTTAGATCCTCCTGAAGTTCTCTACCATTGTTCTCGTTTTTTACTTTCTTCACAATCATTGCAATAACCTCTAACCTACGGGCCGTTCTTTGAACAAGGGCCCGTGCCAACACAAGGTTGGCTTTAACCTCAAACAACAACAACAACAGCATCATCTGCAAACATATTCATGAATGAATTTACAGACTCTGGTAGGTCATTTACATATACAAGGAACAAAAGTGGCCCTAAAACTGATCCCTGTGGAACTCCACTACTAACTCTTCTCCATTCAGACACTGAGTGTCTTACTCTAACCCTCTGTTCCCTTCCTTCTAAGTAAGTTTTTATCCATTCCAAAACATTTCCACCTATTCTAGCCATTGATTGCAGCTTCCTAATAAGTCTCCCATGTGGAACAGTGTCAAACGCTTTCTGGAAGTCTAGGAATATGCAATCTGCCCAGCCCTCTCTTTCCTGTAAGATTTGGCTTACCTCATCATAAAATTCTAATAAGTTTGTTACTGTTGATCTACCTTCTCTGAAGCCATGTTGCCTCACTGACAAAAAGTTGAAGGATTCCAAGTGAAGAGAGATATGTTTCCTTAGTAGCTTCTCCATAACTTTGCAAACTATGCTGGTCAAGGAAACTGGTCTATAGTTCAGAGCCGTATCCCTCCTTCCCTTTTTGAAGATAGGTATCACATTTGCTTGTTTCCAGCATCTTGGAATCTCCCCTGACTCCAGTGACTTTTTAAATATGATACTTAGTGCCACTGATATTGAGTTTGCGCATTTTTTAAGCACATGAGGGGATATGTCATCAGGACCTGTAGCTTTATGAACATCTAAATCCATCAGCGCTTTGCATACCTCTGTGGCTGTAAGGTTGATGTTCTCTAATACCGGCCCTTGAGCTTCTATCACTGCAATCTGAGGGGGTGGGGTATTTTCTACTGTAAATACTGACTGAAACTCCTTGTTCAGTTCTTTGCAGATCTCTTCATCCGTCTCAGTGATGCTTCCATCTGCTATCTTTAGCCTTAAAACCTGTTCTTTTACCTTCAGTTTTCCTCTGATAAAGCTGTGGAAAAGCTTGGGATTTTCTTTAGCCTTCCTGGTGATGTCCCTCTCATAGTCTCTCTCTGCCTCTCTCCTTTTACTTAGGTAGTCATTTCTTGCTCTTTTGTAGGTTTGCCAGGCATTTATGTTTTTTCTCCTCCTATACCTTTTCCAGCATTTGTCTCTCCACTCCTTAGCTCTTTTACACCCATTATCGAACCATTTCTCTCTGGCATGAATTACACCTACTTTGGTGACAGGTATGCAGCAATCTACTATCTTCCCATATTTCTCACAAAAGATGTCATACATTTCTTGTGTGTGTGTGTGTGTGTGTGATTACCTAATTGTGATCACCTAATTGTGTTTACGGGAAAGAGCCCAAAGCTCGTATCTTCCCGTCTCCTCATCGGTTCCATTTTAGACTTAGTGATACTTATCATACCTGTCCTTAAGACTATGGATTGAGATAGCATTAACTACCTCCTCGCTTAGCCAATTCCAATTATCAACTACTCTTACACTGAAAAAGTATTTCCTTACATCCTGCAAAGAAGTTTTCTTACGAAGCTTCAAACTATGACCTCTAGTTCTAGACCCAGCCATATCGAAATATCGATCCCTATCCACTCTATCATAACCATGAAGGAATTTAAAGACTGTCACCATATCCCCCCTTACTCTTCTAGCTTCGAGTGATGGTAAGTCTAATTCCCTCAGCCTCTCATCATAACTGAGATTGCGTATTTCTGGCACCAGTTTCGTGGCATGTCTCTGAACTTTTTCAAGCTTAGCTATGTGCTTTTTCAAGTGCGGATTCCAAAAGGGGGCTGCATATTCGAGTTTTGGCCTCACATAGGTTACATAAATATTTATGAACATTTCCTTGTCCATGTGCCTGAAGGCTACCCTTACATTTGATAAGAATGCATATGCTGCCCTTACTATGCCATTTATATGTATATCTGGAGACAAATCTGCCAGTATGTTTACTCCTAGGTCTCTCTCATTTTCTGTCTCTCGAAGTTGTACTCCAGCCACCGAGTAGTCAAGCTTGGGCCTTCTTGCACTTGTACCCATTCTCATTACCTTACATTTTGAAGAATTGAATTTCATTAGCCACTTTTCTGACCACTCATGCAGATTATTTAGATCCTCCTGAAGTTCTCTATCATTGTTCTCGTTTTTTACTTTCTTCACAATCTTTGCATCATCTGCAAACATATTCATGAATGAATTTACAGACTCTGGTAGGTCATTTACATATACAAGGAACAAAAGTGGCCCTAAAACTGAACCCTGTGGAACTCCACTACTAACTCTTCTCCATTCAGACACTGAGTGTCTTACTCTAACCCTCTGTTCCCTTCCTTCTAAGTAAGTTTTTATCCATTCCAAAACATTTCCACCTATTCTAGCCATTGAGTGCAGCTTCCTAATAAGTCTCCCATGTGGAACAGTGTCAAACGCTTTCTGGAAGTCTAGGAATATGCAATCTGCCCAGCCCTCTCTTTCCTGTAAGATTTGGCTTACCTCATCATAAAATTCTAATAAGTTTGTTACTGTTGATCTACCTTCTCTGAAGCCATGTTGCCTCACTGACAAAAAGTTGAAGGATTCCAAGTGAAGAGAGATATGTTTCCTTAGTAGTTTCTCCATAACTTTGCAAACTATGCTGGTCAAGGAAACTGGTCTATAGTTCAGAGCCGTATCCCTCCTTCCCTTTTTGAAGATAGGTATCACATTTGCTTGTTTCCAGCATCTTGGAATCTCCCCTGACTCCAGTGACTTTTTAAATATGATACTTAGTGCCACTGATATTGAGTTTGCGCATTTTTTAAGCACTTGAGGGGATATGTCATCAGGACCTGTAGCTTTATGAACATCTAAATCCATCAGCGCTTTGCATACCTCTGTGGCTGTAAGGTTGATGTTCTCTAATACCGGCCCTTGAGCTTCTATCACGCAATCTGAGGGGGTGGGGTATTTTCTACTGTAAATACTGACTGAAACTCCTTGTTCAGTTCTTTGCAGATCTCTTCATCCGTCTCAGTGATGCTTCCATCTGCTATCTTTAGCCTTAAAACCTGTTCCTTTACCTTCAGTTTTCCTCTGATAAAGCTGTGGAAAAGCTTGGGATTTTCTTTAGCCTTCCCGTCCAAGACCGAGAGTTGATATGCTATGTTTGGGATGTGCAGCAGGGATTTATGGGATCACTGCTGAGCATCTGAGGTGGGCAGTTGGAACAAAAATTATAAAAGCTTTATGTGAAATTATTACATCATGTGTTAGGTTTGGTATAGTGCCAGACTCCTTTGCTGGAGGCCTTCTCATCCCACTTCTTAAAAAACCTAACTGTGATACATCTGTGCCCAGAAATTACAGACCAATAATCATCTCAACCACCTTTTCAAAATTGTTAGAAATTATTATTCTTGCAGAATGTGAAGGGCATAAATTTCACGACCTTCAATTTGGATTTGTACCAAATAGAGGAATCACAATAGCTGCCGCCCTCGGCCATGATATCATACAATATATGAACTCAAGTGGCTCCCCTGTATATGTTTGCTCTTTAGAAGCAGAAGGTGCTTTTGATGGAATACCACATGGTATTCTATTAAAAAAACACAGGGTATCACTGCAGACATGTACTGGCGGATACTTGTGTATTGGTACTGTAGACTTACTGTTCAAATTAAATGGGGTTAATATAGTGAGTGGGGTTATCCCATTAAAGAAGGGAACTAGGCAGGGGGGCCTTTCATCCCCTTTCGTGTTCAACTTATTTTATCAAGACATGATAGATAACCTATCAAATATGGAAGGAGGCATCATGTTTGATAGTGTAAATTATAATGTGCTCTGTTATGCAGATGACATATTATTATGTAGTGCCACTGTCACTGGACTGCAAACCCTAATCAATTATGCCAATGAATATATCACTAATCATGGACTGAGATTCAACCCAGAGAAAACTCTTTGCCCGACTTATGGTAAAAGCAACTTCAAGAACAGAAAATGGTTCCTCGGAGATTCATGTCTGAAAGAAGTTGAGAGTTTAAAATATTTAGGAGTATGTCTGTCCAGTGATAGGAGTGCCCATGCAAACTCAAGGATCAAGGCGGCTCGTGGAGCCTTCTTTGCATTGAAAAGTACGGGTGTATTTTCTAATGGTTCTGAATCGGCATCAGTTTCATACTTATTTAACACAGCAATACGCCCTGTGTTCATATATGGGCATCAGTTTGTCTCACAAAGCAAAAAGGTAATAGAAGATACAGAAAATCTACAGAGTCAACTCTTGAAATCAACACTAAACTTAAAACACACATGTAAAAGTACATCCCTGCTTGATGCAATGAAGGTTCCGCGTATTGGTCTTTCAATTAGACAGCAGGAGATTACATTACTTAAAAATTGTATGCTTTCAAGTTCACGAGCTGCAAAATTTTGCAACTATATGCTACGATTATACTTAAGTAATAAAAAGATGAAAGAAACCTAGTTGGTAGAGTAATTAATACATGTAAAAATTATAATTTGTCTTTTGTTAAGTCAATATGTGAAAAACATTATGTTAAAAATAACTTCAAAACAATATTCTCAAAAAATTATGGACTAGTCGACTCTATTATAGCTCTCTCCAGAAATCTGAATAAAGATAATAGAGAAATATTACATATGAAATGTAATATATATGTTTTCTTGTAAAATCCTATTATATTCCTATGTATACTATTTATCTCCCCTGGAGGCTTAATAAATTTAATAAGGTTAATAATAATAAAAAGGCTGCCGGTTCTTTACAGACACACAAGGCGACAATAACTGTCCCCAAAAAAGTGTCTGTGGTTGTGTTAAGCTGGTCTTCTATCGTATCTCGACTCCATATTCAGTATACCTATCCAACAAAATTTCCGTAGTATGCCTCATTTCTTTACTCTCACCTTTTAATCATTTAACGAAAACAATATTCATATATTCATTAAGTACAGAGCGTCTGAACAGACAAACGTATGCTTAATTTCGTGTTTGAGTGCATGGTTTCTCCAAGCCTTCTGCTATCGACATTTGTGCAACCATGATTCATCCTGAACGGGGAGGTTAGGAGATAACAAACAATGCTCTCACATGTTGTTGGCAATTTTGTCATCATTGGTTCTTATTATGGGGGTGGGCATATATGTTGAAGCTCGAGAATTAAGCCTGGATGCCCTTCCTACACCCCGCGGTAGGATTGCCTGCTGGTCTGTCACCTCCCAAGTCGAGTGCTGTAACCACAGTACTACCGCTGTCTCCCAAACACCGCTCTCACATACAGGCTATTAATACACGAAATATTTGCATGAAACGAGATAAGCTCGAAAGTGAGTTTTGGGTATGGCACACCAGTGTATAACTCATTGAAACTAGAGTACAGTAAGTGAAGCTCCCTAGACGAATAATGAATGCTGATTTAATTTGCCTAGCAAGTTATTTAAGAGTTAATGAAGAAACGGGGTAATGACCTTGTTGAAATATTAGCTATTGTTTAATTACTTTTCTTAACTAATTACAAATATAGGTGGTCCCTATTCCACAAGATGGAGGAGAGCTGTTTGCATGTATGAGAGAGAGAGAGAGAGGAGAGAGAGAGAGAGAGAGAGAGAGAGAGAGAGAGAGAGAGAGAGAGAGAGAGAGAGAGAGAGAGAGAGAGAGAGAGAGAGAGAGAGAGAGAGATTATTTTTTATTTTATTAATTTATTGCGCCAAGGCGTCAGACATTACATGAGTTCATACAAATAATGCTTCAAATGGATATAAAACCAAGAATTGAACATGGTTTACAGGGAGGTGTACATATTGATAAAACATTGCTGCATACTAACAC